>OY986970.1:3019498-3075264 GCA_963920575.1 Narthecium ossifragum | reverse complement strand
AACTCATGAAAACTAATTTGAAAATGCGTAAAGTAACTAAAAGTATTGGAAAGTAACTCATGATTTTTCGTAAAAACCATTGTTGATCTTATTTTCCATGAATCACTTTTCATGAAATTAAATATACGAGTTACTTTCCATGAATTATATGGAAAGTAACTCATGAAAATTAATTTGAAAATGCGGAAAGTAACTAGAAATGTGGAAAGTAACTAGTGATAAGTTGGTGGAAGGTAATTCTATAGAATTATATGAAAAGTAACTCACTTTCCATTACTGATCTTACTTTCCATCGAATTAAATATATGAGTTACTTTCCATAAAATATATGGAAAGTAACTAATGAAAATTAATTTGAAAATGTGGAAAGTAACTAGAAGTGGTGGAAAGTAACTACTGACAATTTGATGGAAAGTAACTGATGAATAATTTGCTGGAAAATAACTCTTACATAATTTGGAAAATAACTATTGACAATTGTGGAAAGTAACTGAATTATAATTGTAGAAAATAACTTATAATACATGTGGAAAATAAGTTACTTACTTTCCGTAATCATGGAAAGTAACTTACTTTCCACCGAAATATCAACAGTCACTAGGATATGTTGGGAATTTTGCCATAAGAATATCAACAGTAACTGGGATATGTTGGGAATTTTGCCATAAGAATATCAACAGTCACTAGGATATGTTGGGAATTTTGAAAGGGAATTTTAGCATTAAAAAAAAAGTAGTATGCCCTAAATGACTTAAGGAAAAGTATGAGGACCTATGACTAAACATTTCCATCTGAATGGTCTAGACACCAATTATTCCTTAAAAAAACAGCTTTTAGAATGTATATTCTATAGTTTGATGAGGGTATTAATGTAATTATAATTTTCTTTTCTTTTTTATCCCCCAAGAGACTCACATGCTAAAAATTCCTTCAGTCTAATTTTGTTAGCCTGGCCTATGCGAGGGCGCTAGTGGCCTGGGCTGCCTGAGCGAGTAAAAATGAATCCAGGCCGACAGGTTGTTAAAGAGGATTGGGCCTAATAGAGACCAAAGCCCAAGTGGATAGGCCTGCTTTGCTTCCGAAAACATCCTAATATTTGACATGGATCTTTCTTAGACTATTAATATATGTCAAGAATGATGCTCATGGTGAGCAGAGTCACTGACACGAGACCAAAAAAGAAATAATTCAAACTAATTTGATGTCAAACCTACTATTAATTTACATTAATAAAATATTATGAAATAATATATTAAAATGATGTATTAATGAAATGATATGATATTATATTAATAAAATAAAATATTAAAAACAAATTAAAATATTATTTATTAAGATCAAGAAAATGTTTCTATGAATTTAAAATTAAGTGGCCCTCACCCATCCCACGTGTCATACCACGTTATATAACAGGGAATACAATGATCCATGTCATGCCACATGATAGATGGGCTTGTATGCTTAGCATGGCCATTTTGGTCATTCCAGGAAATTAGGGGTATCAAGATGTGAAAAAGAACAGGACCGGGGTATTGTTTCGCAAAAGATGAATATACATTAGATAGTCGGACAAGGAAAAGAAATAATTGAAAAGGCCCACCATACGGGTAAGCTACGATACTAATAACCTATATTATATGACGTGATATTTGAATCATATATATGATGCACATGTGACTAAGGAGCGGAGAGAGTGAAAGAGAGATGATAGTTAAGGGATCATTAGAAAAGAAAGAGGGGAGGTCACCCATGCCGGTTGGTAAGGGGTCTAGTTTCTGTATGACAACAATGCCAACCACCAATCACGTACCAATCTCCACTCCTCTCTCATGGCCACTCAAACTCTCTGACAACCCTTCTCCATCCCTCGGCCATGAACCAAAGGCGAAGCAAGAAGACTACCACCATGACCGACCAACAGGACCTAAGACCAAGTATAAGCCTCTCGAGACCAGACGGGTCCCCATCCTCCTCTGTCTTTATAGCAAATTGCTACGCCCGCCGCCCCCCCTGACAGCCCCACTATCTCTCTCCTTTTTACCATCATGCCCCTCTTATTCTTCTAATTTTCTTTCTTTTTTTCATTTGTTTTGTTTTCCTTTAATCGGTTTTTTTTATTCTTTCCTTATCAATTTTATTTCTTCTTTTTTTTATCAGTTTTAGTTTTCTTTTTGGATAAAAAGTTTTTTTTATTATATGTTTATAAACTTTTATTTATTTTTTAGTTGTAGAATATGGGAGTCATTATTAAAACATCAAATCATTAAATTTTCAAAATTTTAAATTTCAAATTTCATTTAGTAAAAATTTCAAAAAAAAAATTCCTTTTAAATTATTATATGTTTATAAACTATCAAATAAGGAAAGTTTTAACTAAAACAGACTTTTGGGGCATCAGATGAACGAATTTGGGTTTCTGGCCAGCCCAGTCATGGAGGATCTTTGATCCCGATGATATTTGTAGGTCTCGTCGAGCCAGTCGTTTTGACACCTCACACGCCCCGATCGGACTCCGCGGTCAAAAGTTATGCATCCGACGGCCACGGTCGTCTGGTGACCTGATTCGAACTAATGGAACCCGGACGCATGCCGACCGCTCGCTGGCTCAGGCGCGTCAACTTGATTAGTTATACGACATGTGTTTATTTGTGGTACGAAATAATAGGTACATCACCAAGCGCACCAGGAGCAGAATTTGGAGGCAATATTGATTAGAATTTGTATTTTTATGTATCTCTTTTTGGTGTATTGTTACATGTACTCTTCCCTGAACATGGCAAAATCAATATTTTCACAAAACACAATGCATTTTTTAATTATTAGTATTTTTATTATTTTCATATATATACTTTTTATTTTGATCCATATTTTTATATTTTTAAAAAATTTATAAATAATGACTCCCAAAATCTATAACTAAAAAATAAACAAAAGATTACAAATGTATAATAAACAAACTGCTTATCCAAAAAAAGGCTGATAACAAAAAAGGAATTGTCATCGCATCAAGGTACAATCTTGTACTACATACATTTGGTTTGAATGTTAGGAGTTGTTTTACTCACTTGCCATTAAGGACTCCTCCAGTTCCAAACCAAGAGCGTCGAGAAATAGCCATTGCTCATGTTGGCAATCACTTCGTGCAAGTTTTCTTACACCCTCATTACCCTGTACCACCCATTCCAACGTGGTGGTGGGAACATTCATCGTACGAAGCTAAATGATGGGCCACTAGTTATACGACACGTGTTTATTTGTGGTACGAAGTAATAGGTACAGCACCAAGCGCACCGGGAGCAGAATTTGGAGGCAATATTGATTAGAATTTGTATTTATATATTTTTTGTGTATCTCTTTTTGGTGTATTGTTACATGTACTCTTCCCTGAACATGGTTAAATCAATATTGGCTTGGAAACTTTTCACAAAACACAATGCATTTTTTAATTATTAGTATTTTTATTATTAATGACTCCCAAAATCTACATCTAAAAAATAAACAAACTGCTTATCCAAAAAAAAACTTATAACAAAAAAGAAATAAATTTGATAAAAATAATAAAGAAAACAGATAAAAGAAACAAAATTAATGAAAAAACAAAAGAAACGAAGCTAAGAAAAAATAATAAAATTGAGAGAAGAAAAAGAGAAGAAAAGTCAATTATTGCGGCTGAGAGGGGGTGAGGGGTATAAATGAAATTTTATATGCAGGGTCAGAGGGGCGGTGTGTCGGGGGGGCGGGAGTAGCAGCTCCTGTCTTTATATCAAGCTCATGTTTGGTGTGGGGGATAAGGAGGGATAACACTTATCCCCAAATAATATTGGGGTTACCAAATAGGGTTAGTTAGGGATACATTTATCCCGGGTTAAGAAAGAGTGTAAATCCTAATATTCAAACCCAACGTTTTTATATCGATCAACCACCACAAGCATGTCAATTACTAGAGTACCCTCACACCATTTTTCCGGATAACCAAGACTAGTTATTTAACATGATTGCATCCAATGTACTAGTGGTGGGTTGGTGTGAAGATTATTTCTAAAGAATCATCACCATGCATTTGGGTTGATTGGTATATGATTTTGACACATTATATTTATGGTATATTATATACGCTATTTTAAAATAAATTGATGTCATTTTAAACCTCTCATATGATAATATAATGTTAATTTATTAATCACTTGTATGTAGTAATATAATTTTCGTACAATTAACGGACGGATATGAAGGCATGCCGATATTCCCATAATTAAATTAATTTGAATACATTATGTATAAAGGTATTTATGGTATTAGGTACAAATCCTACTCTTATCCCACCTAACTAGCCTAAACACTGTTTCTTTATCCGAAACAATCATTACTATTTATCCACAAACACCAAAATGGAAATAAATTTATCCCCACTCTTTAGCCCTCGTTTGGTCGATGGATAAGGGGGATAATCTCATTTTATCCCGCTTATCTCTACGTTTTACCCAAATACCAAAATAATGATTACGGGGTTACCACTATTTCAGCTACCCCATTCCTCTTCATTTTTTTTACCCTCATTCATTGATCTCATTTTTTCTAACGCCATCTAACCCTATCTCCTCTTAACCCTCAAAAAAACTTATCCCGTACTTGTCCCTAAAAAACTTATCCCGTACTTGTCCCTTCCCAAAGGGGTTCCAAAAGGGGGCTTAACCCCTGCTTCTCTGACTCTGACCCCAAAATCCCTTCTCTTTGACCTGGAATAAGCTATCCCACGCCAACCGAGAAAGGGATCTGCTTCGCCAAATCTAGCCTCCCTGGGACTGACTCTCCACCGCGACTCCGAGCCCCGCCACACTGACCTCCTCCTCGTCAACCACCCCAAGTCCGGCACCACCTGGCTCAAAGCCCTCGCCTTCGCCGCCGCCACCCGCCACCTCCAGTCCCCGTTGTCCCCTTCCCACCTTCTCCTCTCCCTCAACCCCCATGCCGTCTCGTCCCTCACTTCGACAGAGCTCTCCACACCGGCCAGCACCCGTCCCTCCTCGCTATCCCTGCTCCCCGTAGCGTCGCCACCCACGCGCCCCTCCCCCTCCTCCCCCCGTCCTCTCTCTCCGGCCCCTTGGCTTGCCGCATCATCTACGTCTGCCGCGACCCCAAGGACGTCCTCGTCTCTGGTTGGTATTTCTTCAAGAGCTTTCGTGGCGTCCCCGGTGCCTCCGCTAGCGAGGACCAGCTCCTTTCGCCACCGCCTACGAGCTGTTCGTCTCTGGGATATGCCCCTCCGGACCCGTCTGGGAGCATGTGCTCGACTATCATAAGCTGAGCCTAGAGCACCCCGACAAGGTGCTGATCCTCAAGTACGACTGTGGAGGACCCAAAGCCAACTGTTAGGGTCGTTTGGTATGGGAATAACTTTATTTCAGGTTAAGGGAGTTTATTTCCGGTTTCGGGAATAATTTTATAATGATTATTTGGAATAAGGAAAAAGTAGAATGAAGAGTGGGAATAACTTTGTAATGATTACTTGTAATAAAGAAAGGTGTTTGGGGAATAAAATGTGAAATAAGTAGTGGATTTGAAAATATTCCTAGAATATTCTCTCCCTTGATGGTTATTCCCGTTTGGTATGGGAATACCAAACGGGGCCTTATGTGTGTGTATGGCAACATGGAGAATAATGAGTGAAAGAGTACTCCGAAACTTTATTGAAGACAACGTAACAAGATTTTCTCACTCCAAGTTACAACAGCTTATCCCACTATACATTAGTTCCCACTAGACTCTAGGCCTAATCCACGTTCGGTTACAAACTTCTAATCAAACTTAATCAAATAAGCTAAACTTAAAATTCTAAATAAAGTTCTAATCGATGTTGGGTTTCTTTTCCAACATGCCCTCTTCAACCAATATCTTGATAGGAAATCATGCCAAGCAAACTTCTGAGCTTCATGAATGTCTCTGTTTTCAATGGTTTGGTAAAAATATTAACAACTTAATCTTCACCTTTACAAAATTGTAACTCAATAACTTTGTCTCTAACCAACTATTGAATAAAATAATATCGAACTCCAATGTGCTTGCTGCTTCTATGAAAAATCGGATCCTTCGTTATACATATCACTGATTTATTATCACAATATATTTTGGTAAGATTATTTTGTACAAAACTTAGCTCTTTCAACATTCTTCTACGCCATAATACATGAGTCATGCATGTCGATGTCCCGACATACTCAGCATTTGCCGTAAGAAGTGCAACTGTATCTTACTTCTTCGAAGCCCAAGTGAATGCACTTTTTCCAAGAAAAAATATGTCATTTGATGTTTTTTTTTTGTCATCTATATCTCATGCCCAATCACTATATGTATATCCAACCATTTTAGGATAATCAGTTGATTTGCAGAGAAGTCTATAATCAACTATACCTTTTATTCTCTTTGCAGCTTGTAGATGAACTTGAGTAGGATACTCCACATATATGCTAATAAGACAAACTTCAAACATAATATCAGGTTGTGTAGCGGTTAGATACCTCAGGCTTCCAATGATATGTTTGAAGTGTGTTGTATCTGCTAATTCACCACTTCCATCTTTATATAACTTCAATCCAGTCTCAATTGGAGTACTAACTGGCTTTGAATCATTCATTCTGAACCTTTTAAGTATCTCATTTCATACTTTTTATGAGAAACTAATATTCCATTTGCCCTTTAAATGACTTCAAGACCCAACTAATATACCATGAGAACATATTTGCCATTTCAAATTCTCTAATCATGTGGTTTTTAAATTCTTGAATCATATCAGGATTATTGCCGGTAAAAATCTCATCATCGACATACATATAAGAAAATTAGCAAGATATCACATAACTGATTTTGTTTCATGCAAATAGCATGCTCAGGGACACTTACTAAATCCATTATCTTTAAAATACCTATGGATGCGTGTATACCATGCTCTGAGGGCTTGCTTTATCCATAGAGAGCTTTTTCAGCTTGTAGATTTGATTCTCAAATCCTTTCTTCACATATCCTGTAGGCTGCTCAACATAAACTTCTTCTTCAAAATAGCCTCATGTCCTTTTGGAAGTCTCATAAGCTTCAAAGTGTGGTTCCTCTCAATTGCTTTAATTCCAACATCCATGGCTTTCCTCCACTTTATATGAATTGCAACTTCTTCAAACTTGATCGGATCACAGTCAGCACACATGATGTAATGAACATCATCTTCATCATCATTAAGTACATAATCATTGTACTTTGTACGCATGACAATCTTCCTTGGAGGATTTCTTCAAATTGTCGGTGTCGATGCCGATTTTGCAGAAGAAGATCTAGAGGAAGATGATGCATATGTTGTAGGAAGAGAATTAGATGGAGATAAAGGAGAAACTTTTACCTATTCCTCTTGCTCTTCTCTATCCTCGAAATCAAAACGCACATTGTGATTTTCTTTTTTTTCTTTCTTCCACTCGCACGTTTTCATCTCATCAAACTTTACATCTATGCTGAAAATCAACTTCTTTGTTGTGGGATTGTAGAGCTTGTAAGCCTTTATATTCTTAGCATAGCCCATAAAGATGCACTTCTCACCATTGTCAACTAACTTCTTTCTGGCATGCTGTAAAATATGTGCATAAGCTATCGAGCCAAACACCCGTAGATGTCGTACTGATGGCTTTCTCCTACTCCAAGCTTCTTTAGGTGTCTTATTTGGAGCACTTTTCGATGGACACCTATTCATCACATAAGTTGCACAAGTAACTGCTTTTGCCCAAAAGCATTTTGGAAGGCCTTTTTCACTCAACTTCTAACCATCTCAACAATAATTATGTTCTTTCATTCTAGAACCCCGTTCTGTTGTGGAGTGTGGGAAGCACTTAACTGATGCATTATGCCATTCTCTTTGCAAAAATTCTGAAATTCTTTCGATGTGTACTCGCCTCCTTTATCAGAACGTATGATCTCCATATAATAGCCATACTGCTTCTCAGCTAATGACTTAAATTAACAAAAGATACTAAAAGCCTATGATTTTTGTTTCAGACAATAAACCTATAGCTTTCTAGTATAATCGTCAATAAAAATCATAAAATATTTATTGCCCCCTATAGAAAGACTATTCATCTCACAAAGATTAATATGAACAAATTGGAGGGGTTTTGTGGCTCTAAATGACTTACCAGATGGGAAGGAATCTTTATGTTGCTTTCCAAATATGCAACCCTCACAGGCTTGATTTGGATGCTTGATTATGGATAGTTCTTTCACCATCTTCTTCCTTGCAAGCAGTTTCAAACCTTTAAAATTCAGATGTCCAAATCTGAGATGCCATATCCATGACTCATCATGAACAATAGTCTTGAAGCATGGCATAGCAACATACTGGATCTCCAAAGAAAACATGCGATTCTTCGTCATTGGCACTTTTGCAATTAATCAATCCTCCTTATCTTTCAGCTCACATATGCCCTTCTCCATGTGTATGATATATCCCATCTCTTGAAACTGTCCAGTGCTCAACATGTTGCACTCTAATTCTAGTACATAGAACATATCAGTGACAAAAAGATGATCAATGTTGTGTCCTTTATCAGGATCTTTGCTTTTCCCTTCACTGTAATCTTTTTATCATCTCCAAATTTGGGCATAGAAGAGATGTTCTCATATATCTTCAAGAACAATTCTTTATTTCCACACACCCATAATCTATATACCATGTGCTACTTTCTAAAAACTCCGTCACATTGCACATCAATAAAATTGGGTACTCGAATCTTCCTTAGATTCAACAAAATTATCATTATTTTTCTCATATGGTAATTTCTTTCTACACTCATACTGGTAATGGCTATATTTCTTGCAGTAAAAGTCTTGTGTTAATGATTTACCTTGGTTGTTGTGTTGGTAATTTTTCCCTCTACCACGTTGTCTTCCTCTCCATGAACTGCCATCATGATTATTTTCGCGTTAGTTGAAGAATCTTC
This sequence comes from Narthecium ossifragum, assembly GCA_963920575.1. Taxonomy (NCBI): domain Eukaryota; kingdom Viridiplantae; phylum Streptophyta; class Magnoliopsida; order Dioscoreales; family Nartheciaceae; genus Narthecium; species Narthecium ossifragum. The sequence continues at coordinate 3,066,292 of OY986970.1, read as the reverse complement.
ACTATGACCTCGACCACGTCCACAGCTTTGACCGCATCGTCCTTTCCATCTTTTGTCATCCATCACCAATTGAGTTTTAAGAGCTCGCTCAATCGATGATGATGATGATCATTGGTTAAGCCCGTTGCTCATGCGCTTTTAAGGAGCCCATCAACTTCTCAACTGACAAGGATTCAAGATCATTGAACTCCTCGATTGCAGTCACTATATGGTCAAATTTTACGGGGACAATTCGAAGAATTTTCTCCATAATTTTTAATTTTTGATGTCTTCACCGTTCGTCTGCATCGTGTTGGTCAAGATGATTACTTTTCCAAAGCAATTTGATATAGTCTTTGTCTATGCCATCTTTAACCCTTCAAACTCTCCTCTCAAAGTCTGCAGACGCACCTTCTTCACTTGATCTGCACCTTTGAAACTCTTCTCCAATGTATCTCATGCCGCTTTTGATATAGTAGCACCAGTGATTCTCTTCAAAAAATGCTTCGTCTATGACTTGAAACAGAAAGAACAACACATGACTGTCTTTCCTTCGCAACTCTTCTAGGGTGTTCTTCTTTTCTTACTCGAGCTTGTCGAATTCCACACCGGCTATTTCAGTGTAGCCGTTGTTTATAAGATCCAACATATCTTGTAACCGACTTAAAGAGACATCGTATATGGATCTTCCATACATCGAAATTCTTCCTCTTGAATCGGGGAAGTTGTGGTTGAATCGTATTATTATTGGACGTCATAATCACTGGCCGTGAATCTCGTCTTAGATCTCACAACCTACCTCTTGATACCACTGCTATATGTGTATATAGGAGAGAATATAGACAATAGCGGAGAGATTTAAATAAGAAGAGGGAATAGTATAGTGGAGAGAGGGAGTAGCACTAAAGATGAAACTTTATCGAGGAAGAAGATCAAATAACAACGGCTCTACTTATGAGCAAAGAAAGACGACTTTTTTTTTCACTTACGTTGTGGCAGCCTATCCTACTTTATATATCGGTTCCCACTAAACTCTAATCCTAATTCACGTCCAAATACAAACTTTTAATCAAGCTTAATCAAATAAGCTAATCTCAAAATCCTAAATAAAGTTCTAATCAATGTTGAGTTCATTTTCTAACACCAACCTCCATAAGATCGCGACGTTCATCAGCTGCAAATTCACCGGCGAGGAGGAGAGCGACAGGGTGGTGGATGCGATCGTGAAGCTCTGTAGCTTCTCGCTGCTGACAAACCTGGAGATCAACAAGCCAAGAATTTCTATGCCAACAATGATGGCATGGAGAAGCTGCATGGGCTGATGATGTGAGGACCTGTCCCTCTATCCCCTTGGCTTGTCGTTGACCCCAGGGGCAATTTGGGAAATTGCGCCTTGGCGGTCGATTTCACACTGGGTGTGCACACACAGGCCTTGCTTGATGGTTGTGTTTGTTAGAAAGGTTAGGTGGGACCTAGTTTGGGAGTTCTGGGCTTGAGCCCGTTTTCCAGCCCAAGTTTGCACTTCTGGGCAGGGAGGATCGATCCTTTGGTCGTGGAGGATCGATCCTGCCTGTGCCTGGAAGTCTCTGTCGGTGGCTTTCGAAGGACAGCCACCGCGGTGGCCGTCGCTTCCCCTGTCAGGGGAGGGAAGACTTTCCCTCCCCTCCCCCAGCTTTTCCCCGCCTTCGCCGGCTTTTCCCCGGCCTTACCCCCCTTCCCCTCTTCCTTCCTTTTCCCCGGATTCTCCTTTCTTCTTCCCCCTCGCGAGAGCTCTGTTTCTTCCCCTTGGCCGGCTGAGCTTTCTTCGTCGTTCTTCCTCCTCCGGCCACCTTTCCTGGAGCTTGAAGGCTCGTTGGGTTCGTGGCGAGGCGAGGAAGATCTTAGGCTTGGTCTTGTGGATCGAAGCTGCATTGAGAGGTAGGGATCCCACTCTAAACTCCGGCTAGCTTTGAAGGTTTAAAATCCGGTTTTGTTTTCTTGATTTAATCTCCTTGTGGAGTTGTTGTTTCCCGGTTTTGAGGCCTTGAGTAGCCTCGTGATACTCAGATCTACCAACCCACCAAGTTTGGTGAGGTTTGGTTGTGTCTTCCGGCGGTTCTCCGGCCAGAAGCACGCCGGAACCCATCAGGATCGATCCTCCTGGGAGGAAGGATCGGTCCTCTGGTGTTGGCTTGCTGCGCCCAGCACATGATCGATCTTCTCATGGGAGGAGATCGATCATGGGGCCTGGGTAAGCATGGTTACCCTTCGTCCCGAGAATGATCGATCTTCCTGGGAGGAAGGATCGATCTTCCTTGGTGCGAATGGAAGGGCGCCCTCTGTCACCAAAAAGATCGATCTTCCTGGGAGGAATGATCGATCTTCTTTGGCTCGACAGTGAGGAAAGCTCACTGTTGCTTGAATGATCGATCCTTCCTTAGTGAGGATCGATCCTTCGGTAGCAGAGAGGGTTTTCGAAGGTTTTGCCCGCGGGGCTTCGCATGTAAGTGGTTTTTACGATTTTACCCTTGGGGTTTGTCCTGTTATGGATCGTGCATGAATGCTTATCGCTTTGTGGTTGAAACGAGAGGGTGATGTCTCTCGGGGTGAGTAGAATAAATGGGCTGACGGTATGCCCTTACCGCTTTGTGGTGAACCGAGGGGGTCATGACCCTCGGGAGTGTTTAGTGTAAATGGGCCGAAGGTGTGCCCTTGCTGTGTTAGTTGTTTACAGCTTTATCATACCTATCCTGCCCTGTTTTCCTGTGCATTAGACATTCTAGGGTAGGTTGGGTCGGTGTTGACTCTGCTGCTTAGAGTACCGAGTGATGGTAGTCTTAACCTCGGTTGTTCCGCCAAGTGCGGAGATCCCGCTTGGAGAAGGGGGTCCTACTGGTTGCGTCGAGTCCACCCTGCGTCAGGGAATGTCGGAGTTGCCCACCCCTGAGTAGTGACGTTATCGGAGATACGCACCTAGGAAAGGAACCCTTCGGGTTATTGACGGGATTTATGGGATCCTTGGCAAGCCTCGGTACTTGGCCTCAGGGTTGGTTCTTTTGGGTTTTGCCTTCTTAGCGAGAGTGGTAGAGTAGGACCCTGCTGAGCTGTTGCTCATGCCTACCTGGACTGTGTTTGTTGCAGGTGCAGGTGGCCGCTCTGTTCCAGTGTTACCCCCCCTCGGTCGTCTCGTGGCAGCGCCCCGGATCCTGACCATGTCTGAGGGTCATGATGGGTTCGTTTGTGCGTTCGCGGAGACCCCGGTGGGTGGTGTAGCTTCTTCTTGGGGACTGTTGATCCCTTATAGCTTGTTGTACTAGAACCCTGTTAACTCTTTTATTACTGTTTTGTAATAAATGTTAATAGTTGTTGTTTAGTAGCTTGCTTCCGCTTGTGCTTGCAGTCAGCTGTTTCCGCCAGCTGTGCGTTAGTCTCAGCTGTTTCCGCCAGTTGAGGCTAGTAGTTGTAGGTTTTCCCCCTCGCGGTCCCGGCCCGGGTGCGCTCTGCGGGTCGGGGCGCGACAGCTTGGTATCAGAGCATAGGTTGTAGATCCCAGGGTGTTGGATCGGGTCTCTGCGGAGACGTGCATGGGTTGGGGTAGTTCTAGAGTTAGAACATCCCTGTTTGTTTGCTTCTCTTCCGCTGAATGTGAATGGTTCTTCTTCAGCTTTCTGTTGAGCTGCTTTGTTTTGCGGCTTGCGACGAGTGGAACTCGTGGTTCTTTTGTTGGTACTGGCGACGGCATGGCATGCCAGAGTTCTCAGAGAGGTGATGTCCTATTGGTATCGTCATGACCACCATGTATCAAGGATCGTCGGAGGTAGTCCAATCCTTGAACAGTGGTTGTCGGAGGGACGTACTTTGGACATGTACCACTTGGAGAGGAGATCAGGTGGTGTCCTACCGGTATGGTCTTGTCCACCCTGTGTCAAGGATCGTCGGAGGTAGTCCAATCCTTGAACAGTAGCTGTCGGAGGGACGTACTTTGGACATGTACCACTTGGAGAGTAGATCAGGAGACTGATCGCCGCGTTCCAGGGCGACCAGCTCCTTCTGACAGCGGGACCCACACAGCAGGCTCCCTGGGAGGGAGTCCGAGGGCAGCATTCCGAGCGTGGACCAGCGCTGTGCTTTCACTGCCGGCAGCCAGGGCACATCCGCAGAGACTGTCCGCGATGGAACGCACAGGGTGCGGCGCCATCAGGAGGTCGAGACGGAGGGTCCCGGGCTGGGCAGGGCCAGAGATGTGGAGCCGGGCCAGGCCGCAGCGGAGGTCAGGTGTTCGCCCTACCTGACCGCCCCTACGTAGACGAGGTGCAGCTGTCCTATCAAGAGTACCTGTCTCAGCACCCGCTCCCGCTGACCGTAGCACCACCCGTCTCCAGAGGTACTCTTACCGCTTTGTAGCATCCTGCTAGGCGTTGTTTTCGTTTCCGAGCCCTACCTTGATCGAATCTCGAGGACGAGATTTCTTTTAAGGGTTTTAGGATGTGAGGACCTGTCCCTCTATCCCCTTGGCTTGTCGTTGACCCCAGGGGCAATTTGGGAAATTGCGCCTTGGCGGTCGATTTCACACTGGGTGTGCACACACAGGCCTTGCTTGATGGTTGTGTTTGTTAGAAAGGTTATGTGGGACCTAGTTTGGGAGTTCTGGGCTTGGGCCCGTTTTCCAGCCCAAGTTTGCACTTCTGGTCGTGGAGGATCGATCCTGCCTGTGCCTGGAAGTCTCTGTCGGTGGCTTTCGAAGGACGGCCACCGCGGTGGCCGTCGCTTCCCCTGTCAGGGGAGGGAAGACTTTCCCTCCCCTCCCCCAGCTTTTCCCCGCCTTCGTCGGCTTTTCCCCGGCCTTACCCCCCCTTCCCCTCTTCCTTCCTTTTCCCCGGATTCTCCTTTCTTCTTCCACCTCGCGAGAGCTCTGTTTCTTCCCCTTGGCCGGCTGAGCTTTTCTTCGCCGTTCTTCCTCCTCCGGCCACCTTTCCTGGAGCTTGAAGGCTCGTTGGGTTCGTGACGAGGCGAGGAAGATCTTAGGCTTGGTCTTGTGGATCGAAGCTGCGTTGAGAGGTAGGGATCCCACTCTAAACTCCGGCTAGCTTTGAAGGTTTAAAATCCGGTTTTGTTTTCTTGATTTAATCTCCTTGTGGAGTTGTTGTTTCCCGGTTTTGAGGCCTTGAGTAGCCTCGTGGTACTCAGATCTACCAACCCACCAAGTTTGGTGAGGTTTGGTTGTGTCTTCCGGCGGTTCTCCGGCCGGAAGCACGCCGGAACCCATCAGGATCGATCCTCCTGGGAGGAAGGATCGGTCCTCTGGTGTTGGCTTGCTGCGCCCAGCACATGATCGATCTTCTCATGGGAGGAGATCGATCATGGGGCCTGGGTAAGCATGGTTACCCTTCGTCCCGAGAATGATCGATCTTCCTGGGAGGAAGGATCGATCTTCCTTGGTGCGACTGGAAGGGCGCCCTCTGTCACCAAAAAGATCGATCTTCCTGGGAGGAATGATCGATCTTCTTTGGCTCGACAGTGAGGAAAGCTCACTGTTGCTTGAATGATCGATCCTTCCTTGGTGAGGATCGATCCTTCGGTAGCAGAGAGGGTTTTCGAAGGTTTTGCCCGCGGGGCTTCGCATGTAAGTGGTTTTTACGATTTTACCCTTGGGGTTTGTCCTGTTATGGATCGTGCATGAATGCTTATCGCTTTGTGGTTGAAACGAGAGGGTGATGTCTCTCGGGGTGAGTAGAATAAATGGGCTGACGGTATGCCCTTACCGCTTTGTGGTGAACCGAGGGGGTCATGACCCTCGGGAGTGTTTAGTGTAAATGGGCCGAAGGTGTGCCCTTGCTGTGTTGGTTGTTTACAGCTTTATCATACCTATCCTGCCCTGTTTTTCTGTGCATTAGACATTCTAGGGTAGGTTGGGTCGGTGTTGACTCTGCTGCTTAGAGTACCGAGTGATGGTAGTCTTAACCTCGGTTGTTCCGCCAAGTGCGGAGATCCCGCTTGGAGAAGGGGGTCCTACTGGTTGCGTCGAGTCCACCCTGCGTCAGGGAATGTCGGAGTTGCCCACCCCTGAGTAGTGACGTTATCGGAGATACGCACCTAGGAAAGGAACCCTTCGGGTTATTGACGGGATTTATGGGATCCTTGGCAAGCCTCGGTACTTGGCCTCAGGGTTGGTTCTTTTGGGTTTTGCCTTCTTAGCGAGAGTGGTAGAGTAGGACCCTGCTGAGCTGTTGCTCATGCCTACCTGGACTGTGTTTGTTGCAGGTGCAGGTGGCCGCTCTGTTCCAGTGTTACCCCCCCTCGGTCGTCTCGTGGCAGCGCCCCGGATCCTGACCATGTCTGAGGGTCAGGATGGGTTCGTTTGTGCGTTCGCGGAGACCCCGGTGGGTGGTGTAGCTTCTTCTTGGGGACTGTTGATCCCTTATAGCTTGTTGTACTAGAACCCTGTTAACTCTTTTATTACCGTTTTGTAATAAATGTTAATAGTTGTTGTTTAGTCCTCTGCTTCCGCTTGTGCCTGTTGGCAGCTGTTTCCGCCAGCTGTCCTTTAGTCTCAACGGTTTCCGCCTGTTGAGGCTGTAGTTGTAGGCTTTTCCCCTCGCGTCCCCGGCCCGGGTGCGCTCTGCGGGTCGGGGTGCGACAGAGGATCATGAGGCTGACGTTGGCAAACCCACTCTTCTTTAGGGCCTGTTTGGTTGCTGAGAAGTGAGGTGACTTCTGGGGAGTGGAGTGAAGTGAAGTGAAGTGACTTCTAGGGGTTTCTGAGTTCTGGTGTTTGGTTGGTGTTTGAAGTGGGATATGGTCACCCCCAACTATTTAATATTTTAATAGTTTCCCTATATTAAAATATTAAAAATAATACTATTTTAGATGACGTGGACCAATCGCGAGGTGCCACGTGACATGTTGGATCCATTTATATTAATATTTTATTACAGTATGTTATTATTATAATTATTTGCCACTTAAAACATTAAAATTAAAACATTAAAATAATATTTTAGTATTAAAATATCAATAATTTAATAACTTATATTAATATTTTATTACAGTATAATATTATTAATACTATTTTAGATGATGTGGACCAATCACGAGGTGACACGTGACATGTGGGGATCCATTTATATTAATATTTTATTACAGTATGATATTATTAACATTATTTGCCATTTAAAATATTAAAATTAAAACATTAAAATAATATTTTAATCTGTAAAATATTAATAATTTAATAACTTATATTAATATTTTATTATAATATAATATTATTAATACTATTTTAGATGACGTGGACCAATCACGAGGTGACACGTGATATGTGAGACCTACTTATATTAATATTTTATTACAGTATAATATTATTAATATTATTTCCCACTTCAAATGCCACTCAAATGACTTCAGGCCAAAAAGATCCGAAGTCGAAATGAAAAGTGACAGTTTTGGCTACAGTGATTTGGAAGTGGGGCTGAAGTCACTTCATCCCCACTTCCGAGCAACCAAACACCTGAAGTGGTTCAGAAGTCACTTCAAAAAAGTGACTTCCGGGCACTTCATGTGAACCAAACATGCCTTTAGGAAAGGAAAGGTTGGGGATTGGGTGAACATATGACTCTAGAGATGGCGATGACGCTGGACAAGGTGATGCAGGAGAAGGTGGAGGGGTTTAGGGTTTAGGGTTTAGATGAACATAATTGATTTGTGCACATGCCGTGATCGGTAGTTAAAATACCGATTTTTTCATCTATTCCATCGGTAGTGATAGATGAAGCTATCGGTAGTAGGCTACCGATACATTCAATCGGTAGCCCACTACCGATTATTTTATCTATCTCATCGGTAGCCCACTGCCGATTGGATAGATGAAGATATCGGTATTTATATCCAGAGGCGAACCCAGCCTCTCTACTAAGGGGGGCAAGGGAGGAAGGGTCAGGGTGAGGGGGGGCCAGTGACACTTGAGTGGGGGTGTGGGGGCGCCTTAAAGGAAAAAAAAAATTCGGGGGGGCCCATGCCCCCCTGATTTGTGAATGGGTCCGCCCCTGTCTATATCGGTAGTGTGATACCAATATTTTCATCTATCCAATCGGTAGTGGGCTATTAATATAATAAATGAAAGAATCAGTACTTTGACTATCGATCGTGGCATGCATGTGCATAAAACTTTATTCTTTTATCTTTAAGAAAGGCTCAATTATATTTGGTTTTATAATTCTGTTTAATTTGCAGGTGATGATATATAGAAAAATACAAATTAATTAATTTTATTTAATTGATCGGTACTACTGACCGTGGCATGTTACATATGCCACAACATGTGCACACAACTTTATTATTTTATTTTTTAAGAAAGGCTCAATTGATATTTGGTTTTATAATTCTGTTTAATTTGCAGGTGATGATATACAGAAAAATACAAATTAATTAATTTTATTTAATTGATCTATTACATCCAAAAGCAAAAACGATACACAACGCCCACCGTGGGGCTCGAACCCACGACCACAAGGTTAAGAGCCTTGCGCTCTACCAACTGAGCTAGACGGGCTACCTGATGTTATTTGTGAGATTATCAATTAGACTTTATTTCTAAAGCTGAACGACTGTTCATACGATTTCACCGCTGCTCCGATCTCCAAATCGCTCAGCCAACGCCATGTCCCAACTCACTCCCGCCCGCGCCCACACCAGCACCAATCTCTAGCTCGCACGAACCGCTCCTTCCTCGCATCCATCCCTTGCGCTTTAATGGCGTCTTGGCTTAAGGTCGCCGAAGGTACGCGCCCGTCTCCCCTCCCCTTCCTTACATTATATTGCGACTTGAAACTCTAATCTCGCATGCGGATCCGATCGATAACAAGGCTCTTATCACCTGCTTTGAAACCCGATTCCAAGATCTGGAGTTGGGACCCAAAGAATTAACACAGTTTTAACTCGAATATCGTGATAATTGTATGATGTATGTTTATAGCTTGGAATCAATCTTTTCCGATATAGAGGAATCGGGCTCAACATAGATTATGTGAAGAAGGGTAGTTTTAATCTTTTTTCATCTTTAGATCCAGACAACTGAGCCTTGTTTAGTTATAATTTGTTGTTTGCGACTTAACTCTGGGGATTGCATTCCAATGGAATCCAATGAGGCGTAGCCTTAATGGAAGATTCGCTGAGTAATTTAGGCAGATGAATGATTCGTGGTAGTGGACTACGCTTGGGGAAAAATAAGTTTGGTTTGTATCATTTAATTGAGATTAATAATGTAGTAATTCCAATAAGAATTGATGCATTTATCAGATCTCGCCAAGTATTATGATTAGTTTGTTAAGTTGGCTATTTTGCGTGCAAGATGAAATCTTTGTTTGTGCTCTCAATTTGGTATTTTCATTATTACACATGAATGTCTTCCTCGAGTTATTAAGTTTATGCATGAGATGATTATATGAAGGCCTCTGATATCTGATGATCATTGGAAGCAGACCTACTGGAAGTTGTAGATCGAAGAGCCAAACTTGTTGTGAGTGAGTTGTCAGATGAGCAGTTGGGCTCCCAAGCTACAGGTAGAAATGATTGTTGTCCTTTTTTGTCCGCCCTGACATGTTATTTAGATTGAATCTGGACAGCCTTTGCTTAACTTCGTTCGTCTCTAGCATTTTAGTTCTTTGTTGTATGCATCTTCCAGCTTATCAGATGTTTACGAAGAAGCTTCCTTTTCTATTCTTCAATGTTCTCTTGGATCAATGCGAATTACTTATGTATTTTATTTTGTTTGTTCTTTAATCATTAAGTACCAAACAGCCATGAAGCTCAAGCGAAGAGAACCAGATCAAAGGAAAAGGTTATCTATCTGGACCCAGTATACATGGTCTTTTTCAGAGATTGGATTATATGACTTCACAAGCAGTCCCATTTACTTTGTGTTGTAGGGTCAATTACGAAGAACCACTAGTGATGCTCCCAAAAGTCCCAAAAGCATCAATCTTGTAAAAGAGCAGGAAAGCATAAAGCTACTGGCACAAGATGTAAAATCCGATGAACTTGAGACAGCCCCGGCAGAAAGTTCTGTGGATACTGCAACCGATTTTGCAGCTGAAACCAAGGTAGAGTTGCCATCCAATGAGAAGAAAGATGCCCCAGAAGTAGATCATGTTTCTTTAGGAATTGAAGAGAATAAAGATGTAAATGATATAAATAGTGCTATAGAAGTCCCAATTACAGAGAATCAAACAGAAACTGCATCTCCTATAACTGATGACATAACCAATTCGAATCCAAAAGATATGCTTGAAAGTTCTTTGCCTTTGCTAGTCATGAGTGAAGGAGTTGAGACTAGCATTGGAGATCATTCTTCTGATGTTAATCCAAAGTCTAATACGGCGAGCGAAGAAACTTCCTTGACAGTTGACCAAGAGAATTCCCAATCTCATACCATAGAAAAACACAGCGATAGCAGTGTCGATGAAAGTAGCAAAGACACTTTTCCAGAGGCTTTGCCAAGCATAAAAAAGCAGCCGGAGCTCAAAGCTAGTGCATCTCATATGAAAGTGCAAGACCAGCTTGATGAGGTAAACTACTTTCCAATGCATTCAATCGCTTTCAGTCTCTCGCCCCACTAGAATGGTGATGAATGCAGTTGGTTTTTAGGCACAGGGACTCCTGAAGGCAGCTATTTCTACTGGAAAATCAAAAGAAGCTAGGCTAGCTAGGGTAAGATAAATACAACACTTACGCTGCTATGCTAATTGTTTCCCTTGCTTCATCTTTCAGTACAGATGTCACAAGTACTTAGGTTACTGTCATTGTGTAGATAAGTCCTGTTTTTTAATAACTCATTTGATACATTAAATCCTGATGCAAAGATTCATGTTCATGTACCTTTGGTGAACTATGTAATATGCTGTCTAAGGGGCTGAATGTCACTAGATGGCACGCAAAATCTGCAGCCTGGGCAGGTTATTGTTTAAAGTTATGTAACTTGAGGATAAGTTTATCTTGATCACATGCTCTCTTTTTATTTTATAAATTGAGCCTTTGACCTTGGCTTAGGGTGGGCAAATACCCTTACAACATCGCAACCACAAAGTCCTCGACTTGAACCCAAGGTCACATACCTTCACCATTATGCCATGCACTGATGTCATTGATTATATACTCTTAAGATAAACAACCTATGATAAAAGAGGTGCAAAGGCTAGTATCAGAGAAATGCAGTACTGATAACAATACATTGCAGAATGTGCGATTCTGGTTTCCTATAATAAAAGACTTCACAAGTTGGTGGGATTGTAGGGTGGCACATTAGAACATCATGATACCAAGTGATGCAGTTTTTGTCACGATTGCCCAAGTAATGCTTTTCTTTTGTGTGGATAAGTGACCAAAAGAATATCACAGTGCACACTGCCATACATTTTATATTGAATCTCCTGAAAACCATGTACTTTATATTCGTGGCAGCGTAGTCATTCTTGTGTCACTTGGGTACTCTGAAACAAATGAAATAGATTGTTTTCACTGCATATACGATAAACGTTTTTCATAAGTTACCCTTGTTTGTTTCCATAAACTTCCTTTTGACACTTAGCAAAGAAACAGAAGCCAATCTTATCCTATTTTAGTTTCCTCAGTATCATATTTTCACATTACACATATTTTCTAGCACCTACCTTTATAAGTTGTGATCGTTTCTTGCATTTCTCGAATTAAGCAATTTAGCTGCATTGATAGAACAGGTTTGTGCTGGGTTGTCATCTCGTCTTCAAGAATACAAGTCTGAAAATGCACAGCTGGAGGAACTTCTTGTCTCAGAGGTATCTTTTTCATGTTCTCTTGTTTCATTCAAGTTAGCTGAGGGCATTCTCAGTTATACATTTCTTGACAGAGGGAGCTTAGCAGCTCAAATGAAGCTCGTATAAAGCAACTGCAGCAAGATTTATCTGCATCAAAGATGGAAGTTGCAAGAGTTGAATCAAGCATGGCTGCTGCGTTGGCTGCAAAAAATTCTGAAATTGAGGCTCTTGCTGGTTCATTAGATACTCTGAAGAAGCAAGCGGCTTCCTCAGAAGGAAAGCTTGCCTCTTTACAGGTGTCCTTTCTTACATTTTGATGTTTTTGCTTGCCATTAAATTGTTGAAATGATCCTTAGTTCTTATGGTTGGAGTGATCTCTTAATTCTAAACATTTTTTAATATCTCCTCCTCATCAACAAACCAAGGCCTCTCCTAAAATATCTTCTTGGGCTTTAACCTGTGCTTGCATTTCATCTCATCAAGGTACACATGGAGGAAATCATGAGGGGCAGGGAACTAACAGAGACACGAATGATGCAGGTATATTTGTGTCCTTGCTGTTTAATTTTGTTTTATCATTTCTACTCCTGATTTGACCTACAATTGGATCTCTAGTATGGATAATCCCTAAAGTTAGTTTTACACTTTTTTCCCCATATAACAGGCTCTACGAGAAGAGCTTGCTTCTACAGAACGCAGGTTTGAAGAGGAGCGCGCTGCACATAATGCTACCAAAATGGTATTGTACTTGGACAATATAAATCTTCTTTCATGCTTTTCTGGTTTTCTTTTGCTCCTATTTATTACTTGGGTGAATAGGCAGCAGTGGAGAGAGAAGTTGAACTGGAACACCGCGCTGTGGAGGCATCAAATGCTCTTGCAAGATTTCAGGTAACACTGAAGTGATTACTTCTGCTGGTTACTTTAGATGGAACAAAGCTATACATGACTTTTAATAAGCTATGCTTAAATGCTTGCATAATTAACGTAACTAATTTAATTTGATGTACATTTTTGATAAATCAAAATATCAAATTCTCATTCAGAGAACAGCAGATGAGAGCACATCAAGGGCGACAGAATTGGAGCACAAAGTTGCTTTGCTTGAGGTAACATGTTCGATCTTTCTCTTGTCTCAATTCCATCACTTTCGAACATCACTATTCCATTTCAGGTTGAATGCTCATCTTTGAACCAAGAGCTGCAAGAGATGGAGTCACGTACTCGTCGTGGACAGAAGAAGACTTCTGAGGAAGCTAATCAAATCCTTCAGGTAGAGAGGACAAGTTAAATTGGGCAAGAGTGTAAATGTCAACACTAGTTTTTAACTTCTTTTTCTCGTACTTAGAGAGGTGCATAAACAGTTGGAGAAAATGATATGCAATATCTTCCAATTAATGATCTTACGAAAGGTTTTCTGCTGTTCCTATGACATCACATGTAGAGCGCCGCAAATTAATTGAAATACTCTGTAGTAAAGGAGATTATTTTTGATATAAAGTAGGCTGTTATTTTTACAAAATTCATGTCCACAGAGATGTACTTGACATGATATTTCATCTTGCTAGGAGTTGTAGAATTTTGCTTGGTAAAGGTCTGAAAGATATTCGAACATGTTCCTTCTTTTTTGAGCAAATAGGTGTCAGATTAATTCTCATATCAAGAAACAACTAATGGCACTCATAGACGCTAGAGACAGACATCTTGGTTCTTTTTGAAGCTTGCTTCCTGCTGTAGCAGATCACGAGAACAAAATGATACAATCAACAAAAGGAAGAATCTGTGGCTGTATGGGATGTTGTAACCAACAGTATTGCAGTGTCACTATTTTATATGATTCATGAAGTTTTGCTTTGAACCTTAAAGATGCAGGCATGGCAGGACGAAGTAGAACGTGCACGCCAGGGTCAAAGGGATGCAGAGCACAAGCTTTCTTCTTTGGAGGTAACTGTCTTCTATCTCATCCATCCACATGAGCACAATCTCACTTTCTCAAATGAAAAAAAGATATTGATTCAAATAATTTGTAATCTGATCTATCATTCAATTACTATGAACAGTCATAGTTTGCTTACTGAACAGCTTTTTGGGCTGCATATTAGATGATATGGACACCATCTGCCTTGTGATATTTCATATGGTACTGTTGCTCTTGAATGCCATCAAATGGTAATGTTGCCAAATTCCATTTGACAGGCGGAGCTGCAAAAAATGAGAGTTGAAGTGTCTGGAATGAAAAGGGATGCCGAGCATTATTCACGGCAGGCGAGTTGTTTGTGCTTTGACCATTCGCATGCTAGTGCATGCTCACTTGAATTTTGATTGGGACATAGGAAGTTTTGTCTCTTAGTTCCCTTAATTATGTCAACTGTGAAAATTACATGTTTTTACTTTCAAACCATAACTACCAAAGATAATGCAAGCCATAAAAAGTCAAGAGCATTCAGATATGCCAATCGCGCATGTCTAAAGGCCATGTTGCTTGTCTAGTTAAACTAATTCGAACGCATTTTTTTTCTCACATATTTCAGGAACATATGGAGCTGGAGAAACGATATCGTGAATTAACGGATTTGTTGGTATATTAGGACTTAAATTAGTTATTAATGGAGTCACAGAGAAGAAAATAAATCTCAAATAAATGTTCTAATGATGGTAACTTGATCTCATTGCACTGTGTCAGTATCATAAGCAAACACAACTAGAAGCTATGGCTAGTGAAAAAGCTGCATTAGAGTTTCAACTGGAGAAAGAATTGAAGCGTTTTCAAGAAGCACAGGTTTGTGTTTAGCTACTAAAACACAAGCTGCATGAATTTTAGCTCATTTGCCATATATTCTTCATCTTGGGGAGATTCCATGTCTTCATGTCTGGCAAATGATCATGGCATAGGTTGAGGCAGAGAGGAGTCGAGCTTCTCGCCGAGCATCATCAGGATGGGAAGAAGATACCGATTTAACAGCTCTTGGGTATGATAGCTCCTTTAGTTATATGTTTATCGCCATTTCTTTACCATATCTATCATTTGCTGCATAAGATTTTAGGTTTACTCTCTGTGCACTTACGCCAAGTTTGCCTATTCCGAAGAGTATAGGAATCAATTCTCTAGATCCCATTATGGATTTGGCTTCAGTTGCTGGCTTTTGTTCACTTGATTTGATCCACAATGGAAAATCAGAAGTAGTTGTGCAGCCTACATTTGGCACTTATATCGATAAGAATTTTGGTGCTTAATAAAAGTTACCTATGCTATTAAGCATATTCATGGTCAGTATTATTGATGCCCGGCCATCCCAGGCGTAGGTCTGTTGGATTTTATGTGGTTGTGGATGTGGATGTCAAAACCATGTGCCAGGAACAGAAAATGTGCGGGGAAATTAAGAAAAATGAAAGCATATACTGCTATTGTTAAACTATTTTTACATGCTTATTGAAATTTGTCCCAAGGTCTTAGCTATGCAATCCATATTTGCACTGCAGGCCTCTTCCCTTGCATCATCGACATATGGCTGCTGCAAGTGTACAGGTGACTGTCTATCTGTTCCCCTCTTTATGCCCACTTCACTTTTCTTTTTCTCTGATATCATAAATCTGTCTCAGTTGCAAAGGGCTGCAAAGCTTTTAGACTCAGGAGCTGTTCGAGCCACTAGATTCCTATGGCGTTATCCTGTTGCCCGTATAATCCTACTATTTTATCTGGTTAGATCTTGTTCATCTTGCTGCTGTCTTAAAACAGCTTAGTGTCAAGGGTGAATAGATGGAAGCGTATGACATTGTTCTAATCTATGCCGCTGATCTGTCCAGGTCTTTGTTCACCTTTTCTTGATGTACTTGCTGCACCACCTCCAGGTATGCTTGCTTGCAGGATCAATATCTTTCTTAGCTCAAATAAATAGAAACATTCAGTCATAGGAGAAATAGTTGCTGATTCTTTGTCACGATTCTTGGTTTTCCTACTATTCCAATCCCCCAAGCCTATTTTTGTTGATAAAAATAGGAGCAAGCAGCTGACTTCGCCTCCAAAGAAACTGCTGCATTCATGGGTCGTGGCAATACAAGCTTGCCATGACTTCCAGTCCAGGCGCTCGAAAGAAGCCCGGGGCATTCTCATTAAAGGCTTCAGTGGATGAGCATACTGTTTATGGTGTTCTATCTCATTCATAGAGGGTTCTTGTAAGTTTCTTTTTTAAAATATTTTTACACTGTAAATGATTCCCCTCTGCGGGGAAGCTCTTAAATAACCCATTCTTTTAATGCTAATATTGATTCATTATACAACAATGAGAGAAAAATCGATATGTTTTTTTCTTCTGTGGGAAAGTGACAGCATTTCTTATATGATCCGGTTCCAGTAGTACTGCATGCCCATCCTAGTATATATGCTTCTTTTAGTGACAATCAACCCAGTTCGACTCAAATAGTCAACCAATGATCGAAGTTGACTAAAACGTGTTGAAGAGTTATTATAATCTAAGTTGACTGTAGATCCTGTTTTAGAAACATTCATTCCAATAGTCCAAATTCTATTAGACTAAGAAATTGAGGAATACATGGGCCTTGTGTCAATTTGGAGGTGTTTTATCCTCATTTATTCCCTGGGCGCAGTGGGTCGGAACCTGCTGCCCACGGAGGGTAGGGTTTTGTAATTTAGTTTTGTAACCCAGGTTGCAGACTCAACTAAACGGTCCATATTGATACTACCGTTTCTCTATATTATCATTATATTTACGATTGAGATCGGACACATCTCATTCAATGTTGAAATCATTAGCATTAGAATGCTAGTTAGTATTTTATTAATGATGTGAATCATTGAATGAGAACGGATCTTATCCATAGGTATTATGGTAGCATGGAGGAGGAGGTGATAGTACCCGAACTAAACTCCGACTAAGCATGGCAAGAAAAGTGAAAAAAGAAAAAGAAAAAGACTATCAGAATAAAAAATTATTGACGACTCTTATATCTTTCAATTGACCCAATTGACTGTTTGTGATCTTTCCTATACGAAGCAATCCTATCCGTCCATGCAATCTCTATATATGGATAAATGCTCTGGACGGTAGATCTTGTACGCGCATAGATTGATCCTACGCCACGTTTTCTCTCTACAATTGTTGTTATGTATCGTAGTATTTAATTTCCGACAATGCCCCCCAAGGATACAAATATTACAACCGATCTTGGAGTGTTTCCGTCTGTGTCTCGAACTCGAAACCCTCGAGCCACAGCTGGCGCGCTACCCTTTTGCCTACAACACGCGATCACCACAGCCCCAACCCTACAATTCTCCGGCGATCTCTGCTCTGCTACACCTCGGCTTGGATCAGCCTCCGAAACGATCAGATTCCGCCACCGGCGCCGTTGTTGCAACCTCTCTCTCCGGCGATACTCTGTCACCCCTTGTGAGAAGGGTAAGGTAACCGACGTGAAGCGTTTCTGGGTTTTTAGGTATGGGATTCGATGGATGAAGGATGCCAGAGCTGCGTAGTGGAGTGCGCAGAGGTCGGGCCCAGCAAAATCTGGTAGTCCCCGCCGCCGCCGTCGCGAACGGTGGCACGAGGAGGAGGGGGGGAGCGAGGAATAGAGAGGCGGCTGAGGAGGGTTTGGTGACGGATAGTGTACAGCCGAAGGAGGAGGTCAGGTTCTTGGAAGGAGGGGGTGAGGTCGGCGGGGAGAATAGGGAAGGGGTTGGTGAGAGGAGGATGGACGAGGACGATAGCGGGGGGAGGAGTGGCGATAAGCTCCCTGGCGGGGAGGACGAGGGGAGCACTGCACCGCTCCCAGAGAAGGTTCGCTCTTTTTTTTTTTTACCTCCTTTTGATTGAAATTCTTGAATTGTCTTCTATTTCCTTATTTGACACATGAATTTTACATTTGTGGTTTTTATCTAGTCGAGCTTGATATCTTTTGGATAGTAGGCAGTGAGCTCAAAGTTTTTTTTTTATTTTTTTTATCAGTTCATGTTGAAGGAGAGGGTTATATCGTTGTTTGTTCCGTAATCTTTGGTTTTATCAGAGCCTGTATTGGTTGGTACTTACTCATTTTCAGGTATCAATATGATGGGAAGTTTTTGATTTGCGCCTTTCTGGACTGTGGAGATTGTTGGGATATAAATTTTCAGGTTCTTGATAATGTTTCCTTTGACCAGATTGGAGATATCTTCATGTTTCTGCAACTCGAGAAAATTATAATCCAAATTTGTTATTTTAGGTTCTGAATATAGTTTTGATGATGTAGAAAATCACAATTTTTCGAGTTCAGCACCAAGACTAGAAAATAAGCCTATGTTCGTCAGGATCCTTGGAGTATGACTGCTATAAACCTAATCATACCTAGTTCTTTTAAATTTAATCTTTATGGAGTCAAGTCTTCCATAATGGTTATCGGTAGTGGCTTTCTTTTATACTTTATGTGTTCCTTCTTGACTTCCCTTCCTATTGTTTTCTATTTTTCCAATCCTTCTCAGATAGACCCATACTCGACGTCGAATTTTCTCAATTATTTATCATTGATGTTGCATAAAAGCTATGTTTGTAATCTGGTTACATTTCTAACTGTTCCGCTTTTGCCTTTGGCATGGCAATATCTGTTATTTTTCCTCTTTGTGTGCACTTTCCCTTTCTGAATATAGCCTTTTATTCTTAAAACTAAGTAAATTAGTATGTTCAATGCAAGACAAAAGATAAATGGATTAAAGGCCGCAGAGTGGATAGGCTATGGCTACATTATTTCAGAAGGATAGAAAGTAATAAAGTGGATTTTTTATGAAAGTGAATAGAAGGTTGAGTCACTTTGGGTGGAACATAAGTTGTGATAATTTGTAAGATGTTACAATATAGGACCAATGCAACTATGGTGAAAACACAGTAAAGGACAAAAAGAGACAGAATTTACATGGTCCGGGAAAGTTCCCTACGCCCACAAAGGAGAGATTGTCTTCTTCTTTTCATGATGAAAACAAAAGGGGTTACAATATCTCTCTCAAAGCCGCTTCTTATTGTCTCATACAAAACCCTAGCACTATGTTACAAGAGCATTTATGCCCCCCTCTCTCAATGCCCGTACAGCTCTGTGTAGTGTGCAATTGTTGAGCCATTGACAATCCAAGGCATCCCAATGCACAACAGAAGGAAATATAATTATCATTTTCTCTTTGTTCATGCTTCCATTACCTCAGTCTTACGTTGGTGATACTACTTTCATTTAGCTCCTCTACTAAGATCATGCTTTCTTCGTCCGCAGGTCCAGGTTAGCAATTCACCAACGTATAAGCTTGAAAGGAAGCTAGGCAAAGGAGGGTTTGGCCAAGTTTATGTTGGCCGACGGATGACACCTGCTACTGGAAGTGAGAGAAGTGCTGGTTCAAATGCTGTGGAGGTGTGCTACTTTCCTTTTAACTGTTATATGCCTAGTTGCTTTCCATACATAAAGGGATTTCACTGTATGTCTCTGCTAGGTGGCACTTAAATTTGAGCATAGAAGCAGTAAAGGGTGTAATTATGGGCCCCCATATGAATGGCAAGTTTACAAGTGAGTACCCTCATGTTTCTGTTTAATATTGTCGCTATTTTTTTTAATTGCTCCTTTGGTGGATTTGAATGTTTGAGAGCATAAATAAAATTTAGCTGGCTGATCCCTATTTTGCTGTTCTAGCACTCTCGGTGGTATTCATGGAGTGCCACGAGTGCATTATAAAGGGCGCCAAGGGGACTACTATGTGATGGTAATGGGATTCTTTTCAGACTTCATGGTTTACATTTCTCCTTGGTTTTGAGCATTCATCTATTTGCACTTCTTATGCTATAAACTATTCAGGTTATGGATATGTTAGGGCCAAGTCTATGGGATGTCTGGAATAACAATTCTCACACGTGAGTTGCATTTGGTCTTGGTATTTCTCTTTTTCCAATCGGCTTTGTACGATGTCTCTTATGTTAGTCCACACTTTTATCTAAATTATGCAGCATGTCTGTTGAAATGGTAGCATGCATTGCAATTGAAGCAATCTCCATACTGGAGAAGATGCACTCTAAAGGGTATGCCTTTCCTTTGTGTGGTGTTGACGCTAATGTCCTTGTTTTGAGCTTTATGATTTATCTTATCTTAGCTAATTTGTGCATTCCTGGGTGTTGGCACACTATTCCTTACGGCAGATATGTGCATGGAGATGTAAAGCCTGAGAACTTCTTGCTTGGTCCTCCTGGAACTCCTGAAGAGAAGAAACTCTTTCTTGTTGATCTCGGTTTAGGTAATCAAAAGTTCGCTTATTTAGACTGTACAGAGCATGTAGGAACTTCTTTTTTTCTGACCATTGTTTCTTGACTACATATGAATAAGTGTTGCTAATTTGTGAACTCTTGTAAACTCAGCCACGAGGTGGAGGGACAGCTCTACCAGTCTGCATGTTGAGTATGACCAACGACCTGATGTTTTCAGGTGTCTCAACGAGCAATATTTATCATTTTGTTTAATTCTCTTTAAGAAAAGTTTTCATTATATGAATTGGAAATGCTTATGTCTTAGTCATACTTATTTCTCAATCATAACTAATGTCGCAGGGGAACAGTGCGCTATGCTAGTGTACATGCTCATCTTGGAAGGACAGGAAGCAGGAGGGATGATTTAGAGTCCCTTGCTTACACTCTTGTATTCCTCATTCGTGGCCGTCTACCTTGGCAAGGATATCAGGTATGTCATTTTTGAATATCAGTGCAGACTCGATGGCCTTTGTCTCTTTTGCTCATTTTTATGTGCCCTTGCTCCTTGCGATGTAGGGAGAGAACAAAGGTTTTCTTGTTTGCAAAAAGAAAATGGCTACGTCTCCAGAGGCTCTATGTTGCTTTTGCCCTCAGCCTTTCAGACAATTTGTCGAGTATGTTGTGAACTTGAAGTTTGATGAAGAACCTAATTATGCAAAATGCATCTCTCTTTTTGACGGTGTAGTAGGTCCAAATCCAGAGATTAGACCTATTAACACTGATGGTGCTCAGAAGGTACATGATTTCAGTCCTCCCATTTTATCAGCAGGATATGTTTCTGACTCATTTGGCACATAGTTAATCTTTTGTCGATTTTTGTGAAGCTTATATATCAGGTTGGTCAAAAGAGAGGCCGGTTGATTTTGGAGGATGATGATGATGAGCAACCAAAGAAGAAGGTTAGGATGGGTATGCCTGCAACACAATGGATAAGTGTTTACAATGCCCGGAGACCTATGAAACAAAGGTACATATCACATCCGAACGTAGATTCTTTATTGTCATAAACAGGTAAGAAAGTGGTTTATTTGCTATTCATGTTTCAGGTATCACTACAATGTTGCAGACGGAAGGCTTGCACAGCATATTGAGAAAGGAAATGAAGACGGTTTGTTTATCAGTTGTGTTGCTTCCTGTACAAACCTGTGGGCCTTGATTATGGATGCAGGAACTGGTTTTACTGCTCAAGTTTATGAGCTCTCACAAAGTTTTCTTCACAAAGTGAGTAATTAGATGTTATTTCTTTCCTGGTACTTGTATTCACTTTGTTTGTTGCCTGTTTTTGGATTTCCTAATAATTTCTTCCTATATTAAGGAATGGATCATGGACCAATGGGAGAAAAATTATTACATCAGTGCATTATCAGGGGCAAACAACGGCAGCTCTTTGGTAGTGATGTCCAGAGGTGAATTTTCTTTTTTATCAGGTTATTTAGTGTCCAGCCATTTGATAGAGATGTTTGAGGCTCATGTTTTCTGCTGTTTTTTTTTTCTCCAGGCACACAATATGCACAACAGTCTTACAAAGTTAGCGACTCTTTCCCTTTCAAGTGGATAAACAAAAAGTGGAGAGAGGGTTTTTATGTCACATCGATGGCCACTGCAGGTGGTAGATGGGGAGTCGTTATGTCCCGAAATGCAGGCTATACAGATCAGGTAGTTTTCTTCTCACCATAGATTATGATGTGTGTGGTACCACCAAGGTGAGGCTTCAGAGATGTTACCTTGTGAATTCCAGGTTGTTGAGATAGACTTCCTATACCCGAGTGAAGGCATTCATAGGAGGTGGGATGGTGGTTATCGGATAACTGCAACTGCTGCAACATGGGATCAGGCTGCTTTTGTCCTGAGTGTTCCGAGAAGGAAACCAGCAGATGAAACACAAGAGACGCTTAGAACATCTGCTTTTCCTAGCCAGCATGTAAAGGTAGGATGTGAAATTTCTTTTACCATGCGCTATTTACTCAACAATTATCAAACACCTGGTTCTAACTTCTTTATCGGTAACAACTGTATCTTCTGCTTGGTTGCAGGAAAAGTGGGCGAAGAATCTTTATATTGCATCCGTTTGCTATGGTCGTACAGTTTCCTGAAGTTTCTATCTGTCATGGAATGGTGTAGGCATAGCTGAACGACGGTGACAGTGTTATTTAAACTTGTCATTCTGGCGGTTATAAAGGTTTACACTGATGCAAAGGTGAGCGGGTGCAAGTGTTGTAGGGGAGATGATTTTGATGTCTGACCTCTTGTTACCACTTGTCTCTG
This sequence comes from Narthecium ossifragum, assembly GCA_963920575.1. NCBI lineage: Eukaryota > Viridiplantae > Streptophyta > Magnoliopsida > Dioscoreales > Nartheciaceae > Narthecium > Narthecium ossifragum. The sequence continues at coordinate 3,044,022 of OY986970.1, read as the reverse complement.
CTGTGTGACAACTAACACCTGTTGCAGGATGAACATCAAATTATTTAGAGGTGCCTTTACATAGATTAAATATGAATGAATGTGTCTGCACCTTAATTATTAAGTTTGTACAGTTGATAAAAGTTGCTTGATTGGTGATGAGCAGTTTTTTGCTTTGTCCTTTGGGCGCTTCATTGATGATGTTATTGCTTCCTTCCATTCTGACTTGTGAGGATTCCAAATCCTTGGCCTTCGAGATTTTTCTAAACTATAGGGTTCTTATCATCATCATGCTCATAGCATGCTTCATGATCCAGTAGACATCCTTCAACTCCATAAAAAAAGACAGCGGTTATACTCTGGAAAGAATGTTGCATTTCTTGTGTCGGAAATGTCGTGCAGGTGGCAGCGCATGCATATAAGCGAGTGAAAGCCATTCGAAGTTTTTTGATAAATCTGATCCGTTCTGGCCGGGATGTATTGGATTTGGGCAGGAACAGATTCAAAACTGAATCTGAAACCATACTGTTTTACTGGCCTATTTTGATTCGTATTGGATATATTGTGGGCCATTTTAAAGACCGAAAATGGTGTACTTATTATAAGGCCAAGTTATCAATGGACAATTGTTGGACTAAAAAGTGTAATGAAACGCGAAATATCTTAGAGTGAGTGAGGACATTAAGGTCTCTTGGTTTCATATACACATGCCATTGACACCAACGTCTCACACTTCCGCATAATATGGCAGGAAAAACCATTAGCTCCGCTCTTTGAATCATTACAACTTAAACTAGCTGAAATGTAGTTAGGGAGTCACTTTTTTTTTTGAAGGAAAGGAGCGTTGAGCACCATAGTTTAATCCTGGATTATCTAGCTTCGGGTGTCATTCTCACCCATCTTGTAGTACAGAGCTGAGAATATAACTAATGGCAGCCCCATTAGATGCCAATCATTACGACGGTCTGCGGCACAACTTCGTCAGGTGAACGTGTTCCTGGCATTGGCAATAAAACGGAATTACAGGGAAATGTGACCCATGAGGTAAAATAGGTTATTTAGCTGCGACATTTATCCCAGAAGGAAAAAAAGAAAAATACACCGACAATTTGAGCAGTATAACATTTATTAAATTGAAGGTGAAAATCTAATAGCAGTTACCTCAGTTTGATCATGATCATAACGGATGAGGAAGAGACACCTGCAGCCCCTTATGTCATGTACTCTCCTTTGAATATCCAGAACATGAGCATCAAAATAGGTGGCCTGATCGCTAGTCTCCTGAAGTAGCAACCCAGAAGTAATGAACCAAGATTATCAAGGTAAAAGTAGGAAAGTATTTGGTTCTTGGCAGGCCTACCCGGAAACAGAGGACAAGATGTCCCACTTCAACTTTTTGACATTCAGATGATTCTAAAGGAATTGACCGCTCACGGACTGCCTTCTTTACATTAACCCACTCATCCTCCTCAGCACCAAACCCTTGAAACCTCACACGGACTTCCTACAATAAATAAGTCAATCACACAGCAGAGAGAGAGAGAGAGAGAGAGAGAGAGAGAGAGAGAGAGAGAGAGAGAGAGCGAGAGAGAGTGAGATTAGAATCCTCTAGTGGACCAATGGCATGATTAAGTTGCCGTGTCACATAGTATATCATGCTGTGTAAACCAAGCCTTTCTTAGAAAGAGTATCCATCTTGCTCTAACAATCCCTAGCAGCTACTTCCAACGAGAAGCATAGCATCAGGAGCAAAGCAAGATGAGACAATAAAGCAATGACTATCTAGGATTAAGACTTTCAAGGAACGGTCACATTTGATGAGCAAAAAGATGTAGACAAGTCCGGTATATAACATCATAAGCGTTTACATTCAAGCAAAGCGAAAAGAATCTAGTAATGCCTTCCAAAACTAAATTGGGATTAAGAAAGAAAGAAATTATTTAGAGGAGATTAAGATGATCACGATTCTTACAGGTTCTCCTGTACTAACAACTCGGTGCGCAAGGAAGGTAGTGACATCATACCTACAGTACATTGAAAGAATCATAAAAGATTGACACTGAGTTAAAAAAGCTATCCATCAAGGTGCAATAGGCAAGAGTCAAACAGCTCATTCCTAGAACTTCATGACAAACTAATTTATGACATCCTTAATTCAGAAACAAAAGATGCAAAGTATTAAAAGATATAAGACATTCCAACAGTATTGAAAAACATGCTAGAGAATTCACAAAAGCAAATAGTTTACTCTAGTTGGATGACAAATCACTTACTGTTCCTGATATTTAAGTGACAAACAAAACAGACTACAATCCAGTAGACAGGAGAAAGATACAAATAACTCATGACCAACTGTTACTAAAACAAAGTCCAGATTGAATGACAAAAGTATATCACAATTTCAACACAGAAGATGCTGTTCATCATCAAAAAACACTCATCTAGCAGCAGGGTCTTATCTGGTAACAAAACCCTAGAAATTTTAGAAGCTATAAAATACATCACAAAGGGAGCATCAACCATAAAGCAACAAACATAATCATGCCAGGCGAAACTTGACTGAAAAGAGTCCAGGTTAGTCATATAACATTTACACCCTAAAGCCTATGATGATACCAAGAAACTCTCCTTGTGTCACATAGAAAAAGCAGTCTTTTATCTAGTCTTCTTGTGAGATAACTACTCTCTGAAACTAGCCGGGGGGCGGGGGGGCGGCGCTGGGGGGGTTATGTGCCATGTATTACACCTTGTTTGATAGCGCCTAAAACTTCGATTCTTGCTTTTAGAGTGACCAATATTTAAATGAGGACAAGTAATAAATAAAGTTGCCTACCAATCTGTGGATACTAGGACTCTACTCTCGGTTTAATGCTAAGAATCAATTCTCTGCTGTTTTATTTCAAAGAACCAATTCTTAAGCCACTAATGATGGAAGTTAGGACAAATTTCTTGAAAAGGAAAATCATGCCAAAGAAAACTGAATGCTCAAAAAATAAGGACCAGAAAAAATGAAAACAGCAGCATGGATGTAAATAAAATTTGGATAAAAGCGAATGGGCAACTGGATAATACTGACCATGCACTGTCTCGTGCTGACTTAGCCTCGAACTCCAGCTCCAGTACATCAGGAGCCTTATCTTTTATCTCTAAAGACAACATAGAGAAAAACTTGTTCTTGACAAATTGTAGGAAATACAAGTTCAATATGCCATCACAAATAACCTATTTACAAGCAGAGTAAGGTAAGCAAGATTCCATCCAGCATAATGATATGCAAAGCAAGAAACCACCTTCTACAGTCGTGAATTGATATTATACAGCTGAGTTGGGAATGCATGCTTTTATTGGAGAACAAATTTGCCCAAAATGTTTTTCAACTCAATGTGGCTAACCATGCTGTTTCAATCCTAGCCTGAAACTTCTTTTCTCTTGCTTTCTTGTTCAGTACAACTATCCAGATTTCAAAAGAGCTTATGTTATTCTAGTATCATCAACCTCGAAGAGTCTTGTTTTCTATAGAGTATTTTCTAGAAAATCCAGTCACAGAAGAATTTTTTTGAGACATGGGTTATGTATTCCCATCAGTTGTAAGTTCAGTGCAGGTTTAAACAGTCACTAATTCAGCTGACTGTTATTTGACTTATTCTTGGTGAATTACATAAATGAATGAATACAGCTCACCATGTTTGGGCCAAAGCAAAAAGACAGCCAAGTAGCAGGAACAATAAACCCAAGAACACAGAAGCTTCGCAAAATCTGAAGAAACATTCTCCACAATCTACAGTATATATATATATATATATATATATATCCTTCTAGGTAAAAATAAACCATGCTATGTGATAGATACAAGTTAAATATAGCACCTTGGGGCACATCAGGGGACTTCTCAGGTGCATTGTTTGAAAGGCTTGCATCAGCCTCATGATCCTCTTCGTCTGAAATCACTGTGGGAGTACTCTTAGCTTCTTGATTTTTCTGCCGATTCTGGAGCCATGTTTGCACCTGGAGAATGACTCAGGCAAGAACAGTTGATTGTGTGATCTAGTCAAAGTAAACCAGCTAAAAGAGTTCCGGCAATCAAGAAAAACCTGCTTCACTTCTATATGATTGCTTCCACGTCGACGAGAAGCAGCACTGAGACAGGACATCGTAAAGATAAACAAGGCTCTTCTAATCATTAACCATGAAGAAAATAAACATCAGCACCTCCACTATCCTCAGAGGGCTGGATACCAACCTTTGGTGGACGTGTCAGCTATTAGTTTGAAGATACTGGTAAAGTACTCAAACAAGCAGAGGTTCAACTCACTTGAATTTTCTTGTAAGCTTCTGACAAAAGGTTTGATCAAATGATTTATCCTCATGTTCCAACAGCAATTTCTCCATTTCTCTTAGCTGTCCAATAGCAAGTAAATAAAATCTAATGTTAATGCGACTCTATGTTTCATGGAGACTTGTAAAAAAGTTCATATTGAATGTTCCTTCTTCCAAATGCACTCCAGGAATAAAGAACTCATGATGCTGATTGGCTATTAAGGCGAGGAAGAAAATGACTACAATATGTGAGGCAAGCTAGAACAATAATGGACATCCCATTGATGCTCAAGGTGAAGCTATGTTAAAGTTTTGACTGCATACACAAAATGGAACCAAAATCTAAAAGAGTGAACTCAGATTGCAAGTTCTTGAAACCTGCTTTCTGGGTATGTTATATTTATTTCAGCAAGCAGTTGCGGTTGAATACTGTCATGAGTAGACATTCCAGTAAAAAGGTATGCAATTGCTGGAGCATTAACCTATCTCCATGTTAAAAGACTACTGATGTTAGAGATGGTTCACAGCGAGACGAAACAACCAGAAGCATACAGATTGGAGAAAGATGATAGTAGTTTCAGTCATAAAGTGATGCTCCTTGGATAAGAGGTTCTATTACTAGACCGGTGTTTAAAGATGCAAGTACTTTCAGTCATCGAGTTTCTCAAGATTGCAGGCATGTTACCTGAAGCTGCTTGAATTTGTCAATAGAGCCGTGAAAGACAAAATGAGAGCAAACTATCTTTCCTTTCTCTATTCTTACTTACAGAGGACCAGTAAACCCAAGTTTTGAGAATATGCCCATAATCGCAAAGGATAGTGTAGAAAACTTCAAGTCCATTCTAGAAGCAACTAGATTGTTATAAATTATTCATCCTCAGCCAAACAGTTTCTTCCTAGAAGCCCATTTATGATACTTTAAAACGACTAAAATTGCTTTATTCATGAAGACAAGCATGGATGTTGCACTCTCTGCTGAGAGCATTACTTGTTATTATTTCACCAATTGAGCAATTTTATCTTCTCCAGACCAAAACAAACCAATCTCACACTCCACATTGCTGAAGTTAAGACTTCCAGATTCAATGCAACATTTTACCAACATCCCACATAAAAAATGGAACTTCTCTATGAACCCTGGAAGCCCTCGAAGCAAGGTTGAACAAACTAGCCATTCCTAAAACGCTGAAAACAAGAATCCAAGAAACAAGAAAACAAAGCACAATATGATTCCATGCGCATAATACCAGACCAAGCTAATACCCACTCGAAATGCTCGCATAACATCTACGTAAGTCTAAACACCGTTGGAGAAGAGTGGCTTGACACAAGATATCAGCCCAGAAACCCTACCTCCGATTTCGTAAACCGAGGAGTCTTGCTCGCCATCGGCTTGCTCCGGGGTGCTCTCCCCATCCCTATTTATACAGCTAAGGAGTGGATTTAGTGAAAAAAATGGGACCTTTCTCCTCCACGAGCGCTTAAACCCTGTGAGAGAAAAGGGGGAAGGGCGGAATAATAGCGATATAACAAGAAAAGAGGCGCGCGTCGCTCGTTTGTTCTATGGCGTCCTGTTTGTAAGGAAAGGCGTCAAAGACGAGGGCCGCCCCGTTTCCAAATGGGTGGTTTCTAGAGTGCGCAGATGCGCCCATCACTTATCGTGCGCCTGTTTGATCAAAAGCAAGCTTTCGGCCCCATATCGAAGCAAGTTATGAATGGCACCGCCGTTCATTGGAGCAACGATTGGACGACCTTCTTTATTCTCTATCTATTTGGTATTGTTGGATCTTTAGATCTCAAGTTCTTGATCAAAAGGAAATTAAAGTGAAATACAGGGGTGTTTTGTCAAAATCCCTAACTTTTAATGAAACCTTGGAGTTGATATTCCAAGGGCAATGAAGATTGTCCGAGCGATGGAGACCCTGATCTCAACCAATAGGATGTGAGATGTGCGGAGTTAGCGATCATCCATCCTTTAAATAGAGTCACGCATGTAAGAGGAACAGATTCTCTGTCACATTGTCGCTGGATTTAGGGAATATGATCATCTTAGGGTGCGTTTGACAACATCTAAGGGATGGGGGGACGCGTGGATCACATGGATAGGATCCGTGTGTTTAGATCAGCCCTTTCGGTGTCAGAGCGGACACCGCCCGTGGTATCCGCTCCATGCGCAGGATTTCGCATCCCGCGGATAGCCAAACATACCCTAATGATTCCATGTCCACATACTCATTGCTTATTTCATTCTCTAAAATCTCTTATTACATTCTCTCTATATATATCTCAAAGAATAATGTTTTGTGTATATAGACATGTGGCATGTGCAATGCTCATGCCACATGATCGGTAGTCCATTACCGATCCTTTTATCTAATAAATCGATGGCTCACTACCGATTTAATTGAATAAAGTTTTATGTATATGGCTATGTGGTATGTGTAATGCACATGGCACCTAATCGGTAGTGATGGATTAGATCAATCAATCGATACCTCACTATCGATCCGATCATTGGTATATTTAATTAGTAGCGAGGTAACGATTGATTGATCTATTTTCATCGGTAATGAGGTACCGATGGACTAAATCAATTGATCGATATCCCACTACCGATCCGACTATGTGTGTAATGTACATAGTTTAGGGCATGTACACAAATTAGCATTCTTTTGTTTCCTTCCTCGTTTTTGTAGATATTTTTTAAAAAACAATGATAAAAAACATTTTATTTTTAAAGGAAAATTTTAAATTATATTTAGTAATATTTTTACTATTTTGTTCATTTAAAGATTTTTTTTTTTTAATACATGAACGCGTGTAATGCACCTGCCACGAATCGGTAGTGGGATACCAAATCTTTATTCTAGTCCATTAGTAGCTCATTATCGATGAACTAGACTCATTGATTGGTATCACACTATCGATACCTACCGATTCGACCGTTGATATATTTCATATACCGATCAATTGATCTAATTTATCGGTTCTTAGAATTAAGATTCGGTATCCCATTATCGATTCTGGACGCGTTTGGCGTTCCCTGGATCCCGCGGATTCGCGGGATCTAGGGATCCGCGCGTTTGGAGTCAGCGCGGATCCCGATCGGATCTCCAAAATTGAAATCCGCCGTGAGGCGGTTTCCAATTTCGGCGTCCCGGAATTTTTTCGGGACGCCGCGGTAGCCAAACGCGCCCTCTGTGACCGCATGGCGTGTAAATAAATCACAACTCTTATTTTAAATAGCAATTTGTGAAAGCTCCAGCGGCTGCGAGAGAAACGTTTTTTCAGTAAATTTGTGAATGACATTTAATACACCTCACCATCAGCTTTAGCTTTTGACATGATTAGTATTTAATGTAGTAGAAAAAAATATACAAATAAACAAATGAACCTTCGAATTATGCCACGTGCGCAGATGCTCAAAGGCGGGAACACATTGAAATAGTTCAGCAAACCAGACGCCGTCAAGACGGCGTCGCGTCCAGGACAAGCCACCTCCCGTGTCGGTCCCCTCATACTTCGCGCAATTCACATCTCTGCCATCACCATTAGATGCACTAATAATAACTAGGATGGGAATATCGGGATTTCTCTCCGAGGTTAGGCACGTCTTAAATTGGCCACCAACGCTGCCGAGGTTAACGCCGTTAGCGACACAAAAGTACTAAAAAGAGGAGGGACAAGGGAAAGCTCCAGAGATCCGAAGGCTCGTTACCATCGTTCTCCTCTCTCTATAATCCCATCGCATTTCCTATAAATAGCACGCGAGGCGCACCAAGCACGCTGGGAAAGGAAGGGCGAGAATTTTTTGGTACAAAAGCGGTCGAGTTCCACGCCGATAGGGTTTCGAAATCCCAATCTCTCCGGCTACCAACGACGAGATCTGTCGCTTCTTTCTTAATTGGAGGTAGGTTTCATGAGTCCCGGTTCCAAGTCGCGTCGTCTTTTTAGGGTTCTGATAAAATTGCATTTAGATCCGTGATCTCTCGTGAGGATCTTGGAATTGCGATGGAGGTGCGGCTTTCGTGACTGGGAATGCTGCATTGCTGCAAAGATGCTTGTAGGTAGGTTATCGAGGTTTCTTTGTTTTTGGGACGATTTGTGATCTACTTTGATGTTGGGGGCCATGACATTGGCCAATCATTAGCTTTACGGTCAAGCTGGTGCCCAGAAATGAAAGGCTTCCTGGGAAAGGTGGCGCTGTGAGCTCAGAATCGGAGGACTTGTCTAGAGAAGGCATGGGAAGCGTGAATCTTGAAGACGATGCAGGTGAGGATTTCTTTATTCGGGTTTCTTGCTATTTTTCTCTATTTAGTGTTTCTTGTGTTATTGCTTCTCATTCTTGAAATTTTTTTACTCAGCAAAGAGGCGATCGGATGCTGTTAAATGGTTAAATAGCTTGTTTTCAAACCTTAACTTGCCGCCAGAAGCATCAGAGGACGAGCTGAGAGCATACTTGTTTGATGGCACCATATTATGTGGAGTTCTCAATAGGCTTAATCTGGGTGCCACAGAGGTGAGCATCCTTGTTGACTGGCTGTCTTGGTTAAGCTAGTTCTCGATGACTAGAAAAGCATGAGAACCTTATGAGCTTCTGTTTGGTTTACCTATTGTCGCAGAGTCCACATAGTGTTAATATTTCCTCGGACCGCTTGGAGAATTTGAAGAGGTTCCTTTCAACCCTGCAGGAGCTAGGGTTACCCTGTTTTAACACATCAGACCTTGAAAAGGTAATTGCCATACTTATAACAGTGATATTTGGAAAGGTCTGATATCATCTCTCCAGGTATCTATACGTGCTATTTCACAAGAAAGACTGAGTGTTCCTAATCAATACTAAAAGTGTCTAAACACTATGAAGTTAAATACTCAATATGTCTGTAATGTAGTCAGGCATGGAATAGGTCCCCGAGTGCTGGGAACGGGTGGGAACTATCCTGAGATGTTAATTTATGTGGCATGATGTTCCTGTTAGCCTCTGGGCTTAACTAATCAAAGAACATAAAAGAAAAGAAACATAGTCGAGTACTGTTAGTCAATTTAATGGATCTAACCATATGAAATTAAGCACAAAGCCTTGGTCACGAATTCCACTGAAATTGTGCTTCTTTCATCACTAAAATGGTTTTGTGATGCAATAGCTCTCCTTCAATGTACTTCTTATGCTTTGTGACCATGTCAATGAAGCTCAAAAGATTTAAACATGGCTGTCAGTGGAACTATATTTCTTGAATCACTTTCTTTCAATGTGTTTGTTAATGGTCATATCTTTTTGTTGTATTCAGGGACCTATATCTGCAGTTTTGGATTGCCTTTTCGCCCTTAGGGACCACCTGGATTCTGAATTTGATGAGGTGAATATTCCTGGTACCAGCAAGAATGGACACCAGACGAGGAAGAGGTGGAAGCTCCTAGAAGGTGATAATTTAGAGACCATGGATATTATACAGGGTAATCACAATCAAGGAGATCCAAACCCAGTGTGCGTAGGAGAGGAGAACAGAAGAAGCTTTTCCAAGTTTAAGTGCAATCCACAAAGTCCTGTTATTTCAGGTATACAAACTTCATAGACTGACGCAGCTTTTACATTGGGTATCCAAAGCCAACTCTCATCTTACAAAAGCATTCTCTGTAGTTTTAACTGAGTGACAGGAATTTCCATAGATTTTGTTAACTTTTCAATTTGCTTGTAGAGCCATCTACTGCATTGTTACATCAAACCGAAAATAAAGTTCATGAAGTTTTCCAATCAAAACAATGGCTCTATTCTGATCGTCCTGCAACAAAGCTTTCAGAAATGCTGAAAGCAAACAGCATTGATGTAAGAATCATTGCTTTTGCTATCAAAAAGCATGCTCAATTCAAAAAAAAAAAAAATCTTTAGTTTTTTCTCGTGACTTTCTTACTTGGATACTATCACTTGTGACATTTCTTTGCAGAATGCCCCAACCCTGACACTTTTCAGTGTTGTTAATGGAATCCTTGATGAAAGCATTGAAAAGAAGAAAGGCGAAATTCCTCAAGTACGCTACTGAGAATGTGTTTCTACAATCACCTGATCCTCCACTATCCTTTACCATTTTTTTTTTTAAATTTTGTGATATATACTTTTAATTTCTTTCAGTGTGATGTAAGATCAATTTACTGTTTGCCAAAATGATGCAATTCTCTTGTTTAGCGTGTAGCATTTTTGTTGAAGAAAGCTGTGCAAGAGATTGAGCGCCGCATTTCAACTCAGGCAGAGCGTATAAGAAATGTAAGTCAAGTTGGAAACTCATTTTGCTTTAGAACATTCATGTCGCACTTTTCTTAAGAATCTCTATCTGCAGCAAAATAATCTCTTTAAAGCACGTGAAGAGAAGTATCACTATAGAATAAGAGTCCTTGAAACATTAGCAACGGGTACAACCGAAGAAACCCAGGTATTTGCGAGTAAGCATTCATCTTCTGCTGTAAATGTATTTATACACTATCATTGAATGTTTTGCCGTATGAGCCATAAACAAATTCTTGTCTCTTCTTCCAGATAACTATGAACCAGCTTCAGCGGATGAAGGTCCAATTTCTGAACTGTAAATCCTCTTCATCATGTATTACTTTAGCTGTTCTTGTTGCAATGTTTGCTGCTCTTTTAATTGATTCATATTCGCTAGGAAGATAACTTCTGATCTTTCTTTTATTGGGCACATCAAATCATCGGAGTGATTGGACATGTGTCGATAATGAAACATGCAAAGGAGCATTTCATGGCGACTGTTGCATCCAAAATAGTTCTATAGACTCATCTAACTGTTGTGATGAACAAATATTCAAGTGCAGACAGAGAAGGATAAAATCAAGGAGGAAAAGAAAATTGGCGAACAAGATGTCATTAGCTTGGTGAGGGAGAAAGAAAATGGTGATAAGATGATCACAAAACTTAAGGAGGAAATGGAAGCGACAAATAAAGCATATGAACATCGTTGTCACCAATTAGAGAGCAGCTCTAAGGAAGCCAAAGCTCAGTTAGAAGAGAAAATAAAGAAGGTCGAGTTCCACCTAGCGGAATCAAGAAAGAAGATAAAAGAACTAGAGGCATCTTCCGAATCAACGTTCCAACACTGGAACAAGAAGGAATACATCTGGCAGAATTTTGCAGGGCTTCAACTTCAATCAGTGCAGGTATGATATTGCTGGAAATTTTCCCTGGTTGGTGGGTATTGCTTGACATTTAACTGTGCAGTAGCAATTCCTTGCATGATGCTTTTGATGAGCATTTACATGTTTTCAGGACTTGAGAGTGGCATCTAAGTGCATCAGGCAAGAAGTAAAAAATGCTCAAAGGAGATGGGAGGGAGAAATAACCAGCTTTGGTAAGAGAAATTGATCAGAAATTTTATGCAACTGTAATCATTATTATCACTCTTTGACCTAATGAATCAATTATGCATGTTTCATGCAGGACAAAAACTGAAATTATTAGCAGAAGCTGCTGAAAATTATCATTCAGTTGTTGCAGAAAACCAGAGACTGTATAATGAGCTTCAAGAATTGAAAGGTATCAATCTAGCATGGATTATCGACTTTTGACCTTTCTTACATGAAAATGACATCACGTCGTATTGATATTTGATTGGCATTCTTCTTCAGGAAACATAAGAGTGTATTGTCGTATACGACCTTTCCTTCCTGGACAAAATGAAAAGTCCACATCGATAAATCATATTGGCGAGAATGGTGAGCTTCTTGTTGTAAATCCTTCGAAACATGGAAGAGATGGCCATCGAATGTTCAAGTTTAACAAGGTCTTTGGTTCAGCTGCCTCTCAAGGTTTTAATCTTTATGCCCGTCTTCAATTAAATGCTTTGTTGCTTTAATCTGGTGTTCTTTATTACTCGTTGAAAATATAAAAAACTAGTTTTCATAACTATATGCTGGGTAAGTGCTAATTCTAAGTCCTCATGCTTCACAACTAATCTCTAATATGTGTCCTACTGGTTTATTTTATATTGACAGAGGAAGTGTTCTTGGATATCCAGCCACTAATACGGTCAGTTCTCGATGGCTACAATGTGTGCATCTTTGCATATGGTCAAACCGGATCAGGCAAAACCTACACGATGGTAGGTTCTTATCTTCTCTTGTCTGTTAAACTTTTTCGTCGCTTGCTTCATATTCCTTTGTTTTTCTGTAGATGGGCCCTCATTCATCATCGAAAGAGGACTGGGGAGTAAACTATCGAGCTCTAAATGATCTTTTTCATCTATCATGGGTTAGAAGAGACACATTTGTGTACGAAGTAGGAGTTCAGATGGTTGAAATCTATAATGAGCAAGTTCGGGATCTTCTCTCAAATGACAGTTCACAGAAAAGATATCCTTTCAAATATGCTGTTTTGCTTGTTATATGTTGAAAATCTTAAATATGCTTGGCCCTACCATGATTGGATATTTGGATGTTTAGCTCTGGAGTATATTTCGAACTTAGTCTTGGACTCCACAATTGTCTTGAATTTGGGCTAGTACTACCATGATTGGATATTTGGATGGGCTAATGTTTAGCTCTGGCGTATATTTTGAATTTAGTCTTGGACTCCACAATTGTCTTGAATTCGGGCTAGTACCTTTCCATATAATCCAACCTTTGCTCTTTAACTTTCTTACGCTCGGAATATGGAGTACCTCCCAACCCAATGGTCTTGCTGTTCCTGATGCAAGTATGCACCCTGTTAGATCAACCACAGATGTCCTGGACTTGATGCAAATTGGGCTAACAAACAGAGCTGTAGGTGCAACTGCCCTAAATGAAAGAAGTAGCCGGTCTCACAGGTTGTGCTTCCACCTACTATGTCCACATGTGCTTACAAAGTTCTCCTTTCTCACATTTCTGCTTCGTAAAATTGTGTTACAGCATTCTGACAGTACACGTTCGAGGTGTCGATTTAAAGACTGGGTCTACTTCACGTGGTTGTCTACATTTGGTAGACCTTGCTGGAAGTGAGAGAGTTGATCGCTCTGAAGTTACTGGAGACAGGCTCAAGGAAGCACAGCATATTAACAGATCTCTGTCTGCTCTTGGAGATGTCATATTTGCCCTAGCACAAAAAAGTACTCATGTGCCCTATAGAAACAGCAAACTTACTCAAGTCCTTCAAAGCTCGTTAGGTATCTTTCCTTAAACATTTTTTTGCTACAAGATCTGTTGCCTATTTGCAATTAGTAGATATGTTGGTCCTCACACTTACTCGATATCAAGTTTGACTCTTCTATTCTTCAGGAGGACATGCAAAGACGCTTATGTTTGTACAGATAAATCCAGATGTTGAATCATTTTCAGAGACTGTAAGTACTTTGAAGTTTGCTGAAAGGGTTTCTGGAGTAGAGTTAGGTGCTGCACGAAGTAACAAAGAGGGCAAGGATGTTAGAGACCTGATGGAACAGGTGTCGATTTTCTATTACCATCATCTTGCATACCATATTTTTTCCTTGTGAATGAATTCTGACTTTGTTTCATGATAATATGAGACAAGACGGAAGGGACAAAGCTAGTGATGCTTCCTGGTAGTTTTTTGAACTTATAATAGCTACTATAGCAAACCCATTCTACCAACTGACAGTGTTAAAGATGAAGTGATAGTTGCACATTGCAGGAGCTTTTATTTCCAATGAAGATTCCTCCTATAAGTGAACCAGAATGGAAATCTTTGTGTTCCTTCGCACTTTATGTCCAGCATTGTCATCAGCCTACATCTGCTTGAAGTACCTGATAAAACAGATGATTTAAATGGGCCTTTTGTACCCTCCTCACCCATTGTACAATATTAGTTATTGATCTGACTGGAATCTTTGGCATAGAAGTTCACACATATTTCGACTATTGAATGCATAAGGAAAGAAGTCATCGACATTGGTGTTCAACTGCTGTGAGCTGTGGTTACAGTTTGCAATTTTGTTCATCGCCTCTGATGAGATTCCATTCCGAGTCATTTTATTTGCTGACTCGTGATGCCAAATACACTTCACTCAATAATTTAGTTGAAAATTATGAAGTCAACAATTCCCTGAGCTAATATCTAAGGTTCATTTGTACATTTACATCTTTATATTTCATCAACCAGGTCGCATCCCTCAAAGACACAATCACACGAAAAGATGAGGAGATCGAACAGTTACAACTGGTTAAAGATCTCCAAGCGCAGTCTCCTAAATTAAAAAGTGAGAGACAGAACAGCAACTCATTGCGGCATTTACCCACATCTCCTAGTAGATTATCTCATGGGGTGACACAGCAGAACCGAAGATTGTCAAGTGTAAGCTTAGCAAGATCTACTGGCAAGGCTGCTTCAGACCCTGATAATTGCTCAGAGTTCAGTGATAAGCATTCGGAGGCTGGTTCTCAGCAGTCCGTGGAAGATTTCAAACACCAGAGGGATAACTTGTACCTGGAAAAGCATAATGGAGGGGATTTTGTTCATAATCCTCCTGGGGAAGATGAAATTTTGGGCTTTGGTGATGCAGATTCAGAGGAAAGATTGAGTGACATATCTGATAGTGGTCTTTCCATGGGTACAGAAACTGATGGCTCAATAAGCAGTGTTGTTGAATTTACCCTCTTCCCTGAGTTCAGCAAACCAGAAGAGACCAATGCAGGCAAGACGTAAGTATCTCTATGTACTTCACATGTTTGTGCGTAAGTGTTAAGTTGATTTTGCATCAGGATTAATGACATATTTCACCTCCAAAAAGTTGAGTTTCAGATTGCAACCTACAATCCTTGAAATATCATCTTCCATCTACAATCTCAGGATTTTTTGATATATGCCCTTCTGTCAACCAACCTCTGGTGACATACTTAACCATGGTAAAGAACCCAACCCAAGATATAAAGGAGTGTAAAATACCCTTGTACATAATGGTCCATGTTTTTGGCATGACACCAAGGTATAGTAAATGACCTTATCCTCCTATATCATTGGGTATACGTAACTCATATGAGCAATGGCCATTACTCAGTTAGGGGTACTTTAGTAAAGTACCATGCATCCTTAGCTACTAACAACACCATTAGTAACATTCAGGGTATATTTGGGTGGAGCTGACATCAGGGGCACATACAAAATGACTCCTAAGATTGTAGGGGGGATTATAGTACTAAAAAAATTGTAGGGTGAAATGTGAAACTTAGAGCTTTTTGAGGGTGAAATATGATATCAACCTTTTGTGTTGTCAGTGATTTTCTGCATATTAAGGTATTATGTGGAATAAATTCCCACATTAGAAACCAATGACCTTATTGCCATTAGTTCCTGTGCGTGTACCTTGCTTCAAACTCATTCTCTTTGTGATTTTATTTTTAATGCAGTATAAATAATAAATCTGAAGCTGTGTATTTGGTGCTGGTTTTTCATTTCATTATGCGCCGATTGATACATTTGGTTCGATACTTCTTATTTTCAGAAGTAAGGCCATAAGGCTGCTCAAACACAGACACTGTTCACAACTTCAATGGCCCTTGTTTGTTTCAACAACAGGCATATCCACTTGCAACCAAATCCATGTTCTTTTTGGGACCACCAGCCATCCTTCAACAAACTTTCCAGTGATGGTTGCCATGCAATAAAACCCTGTTAGGATTTGCCATAACCATCTTCAAATTGGATTCAACATTTACTTGATTCAATGTTCACTTGATCTAACATCACCTCCTTGCTTTCGTCAGACAGCTCTAGAGGCCAACAATTCACCGTTTTCCACAGACTACAGAATTCTGTGGGGAGAGATGTTTGTAGTTTTCGTCATTGGCTCCTTTTTTAGTCCCTTTGTGGAAAGAGCTTGTAAAATTTTTTCATAGCTTCTCCATGTTGGCCCTCATTTTAAGGTTTTAACCATAATGTGGTTGTGCTGGTACTGTACTGCATCTAATGGAAGCAGTTTTACAGTCATGTTGTGAAAAGCATTTTTGCCTTCCATTGACTAATTCAGTATTCTCAACCACAAGGAGTTATTTATATATTCATGAGTTATCATTCAATGTTTTAATTGTTGAATGCAGAGTTGGTGGTCCTTCAAAAATACCTAGACTGCCTCCAAAGAAGACTGAACAAGCTACTTCAGCCCGACCAAAGCTAAAAAATTCTCTGAACTCGCCAAGTGCGTATACATCTTTTTTTTTTTTTTTTTTTTTTTTTTTGTGATAATCGTACCCATCAAGTGTTATGCTTTTGCTATTCTTGTTTGATCTTGCTCTTGACTACTATGGTATCTGCCATTCATAATGAGCCAAATGTTAGGCTAAAAGGTTAACCCCTACATGTAGTAACATCTTGCAAAATTTGAGGAAAGCCTTCTCAGTGTGTTAAAAGAAAGAGAGAGAATATGATTTCCACTGGGTGGATAGTTTGACAACTCAAAAAGAAACATAATTCCCAATTCTCAGCAAAGTCAGCTTATACTATTCGGTTTGAAACAGATTTGTTTTGAAATTGCTGCAATATGGTGTATTCTTTCCTTTGTACATGTAATCCAAAGTTCCTGGCAACTTGATTCTGTCATGACTCCTTTTGTTTGATGCCAAGTGCTTTCTTATTACCTCTTTTTGCATCTCAGGTCCAAGGATGATTACTTCTGGTCGAGCAAAGGCATCTGCTACGAAATCGAGTCAACGGTGGCAGTAGAGCTTGTTGTATGGTCTCAGGGACAGTTGTGTTTCCACTACAGTTTTGTAAGTGTTAATTCACTGAAGTTGGGAATCTTTTCTCTGATGCCCTTATGTTATCATGCTTGATATCATACCACAAGTGGCAGCCCTAAGTTGGTGGAAAGATGCAAAGCATGCTGTATGTAATTTATTATTGTTGTTCTCAGTTTTTTCTAGTCATAATTTTTCCTGCAAGTATTCTTCTTAGGATAGATGCTGGCATTTAAGTGCTCGTAAAATTATTAAGATGAGTTAGTTCACACCACAATCTATTCTTTATGTGCAATGGTTCGGTGCACTTGGGTGGTGTGGGTTTCTGATCTAGATAGGAAATATATATAAAAGGTTCTTTGGTGTGAGTAAGCGCTTCGTGATGTTTTTAAGATCTATCTAGCCTTGTATTCTGCAGGATCACTCTAGAACATTTGATTAGACTAATTGGTTG
Source organism: Narthecium ossifragum (assembly GCA_963920575.1). NCBI lineage: Eukaryota > Viridiplantae > Streptophyta > Magnoliopsida > Dioscoreales > Nartheciaceae > Narthecium > Narthecium ossifragum. The sequence goes on along the minus strand of OY986970.1, from coordinate 3,026,603 downwards.
GTCTGAGAAAGAAAGCACCTTATATGCCCATGGTTCTCTTCTGAGCTCATCATCCTCAAGGAATAATTAAGAGTTTAATAACAGCTCAGCCACTTTTATTTCTCAAAGTTTTTTTTTAAAGTCTAATAAGTGATGCTTCTTCTATGGAAAATATGGTGTCGGATATACAGGGGGGGGATGTACATGTCTTCCAGTCTGATCAGCCAGGTGGTGTTTTTGTTGTCCTTGATCTTTTTAGTCTGACGATGATCTCACTTCGTGAATGATGAGGCCATTTCACTTCGTGAATAACTCACGCAGATGGTGCGAGGCTAATACTGAACTTTTCCCTTGTACATGCCTCCAGTCCTCAGCTTGAGAGAACGGTCACTTTGGAGCTTTTTAAAGGACAATTGGAAGTGTCTCAAACAACAATTCACCTAGTGTGATTTATCTCGAAATCAAGTGCTTCTAAACTGAGGAAAAAAAAGCATGAGCTACTAACAAGAAAAGAACCAATGATCACGAACACTGTAAAGACCTGATAGTGACTAATGTTTTTGACGCAGCAAGATGGTTAATTACATCCCTGTCAACAATCCATATTTACCAGCAAATGTGTATGAGAAATGAATCTTTCAAACAGAAAAAAAAAACAAAATTCAACACCATTAACCACTAAAAGACGCCACAATTTATCACCAGATACCACTTTACTTATTGACGCAAAATTTACGTCCATTATAGCTATATACAAGGTAGCAGCATACAATAAATACTGTTAACTACAGTTTCTCCACTAAAGCATAAGATATCACCACTCTCAGAATTGATAGCCACACCCGAAAGAAGTTTAGGCAACTATCAAATCAAAATCAACAGAAGGCAATCAATAATGTATTCTGCTTCTTGGGTCGATTTCCATGTTATCTATCAACCTAACCTTTCCAAACCACGCAGCCACGCACATAACAATAGGGACTCTACTCTCTTCCACAGGTTTCAAGCTCTCTTGTTCCACAGTCTGCATATAAAAGCAAGGATGTCATTTCCTTTCATGCATATTCTCAAAATAAGCTGCTTTATCATGCCACCACTAGGCTCTGCTTTGTTTTATCCCGAGATCATGTAATGGGACAGCCGACATGGTGGCTAAGCAGAGTAGAGAGTCTAATTCCAGTATTTTCTGGTCCCGGAAGGGAGGCTATGGCCCTCCATTTCGAACGAGTGACGGGACTGAAAGTTTTCTCTTAATCTGGCCTGTGGGCTCAACTCATCCGAAAATAAAAATAAAAACAAAATAGTTATGCTGATACACCATCAACATAACCAGCGCCATGAATGGTTACTTGGTTGAGTCATTAGCAACTTCACATAGATACAGAAAAGTTTCTTCAGAATATATAAAAACTAAATTCTCAATAGCAAGTAAGGATATTAAGAAGTAAGTGGTAAAGGATACTCCTATGTTACCTCGACATAATCAACCCTGCCACCAGCAGCAGTTATTGCCTGAATGATTATATTCCTTAGTTCTCCACAATTGTTCACCCCATTTTGAGCTGCAGATTTAGCTTCTGAAAGAGATCTATTGATGGACAAGGCCTACACAGTTAAATATTAGATATTATACAAATACAAATCTCCAAATCAATCATAATGAAGAAGACAAAAATATGGTCATGAACAACCTGATTTCTAAGAAACATTTTAGATTAAATTGTTGATATAAGTTGGTAAAATTACAAGAAGCAAATTGATAATTTTCCATGGGATATGAGTTAGGATCAAAATTAACAAAAAAAGACGCATATTAAGTAAAAATCAAAATAACGAACAGAAAAGAAGAAAAAATATTGTTCACCGTCTGAGTCCACCTTAATTGCACTTGAGACAGCTTTATAAACAGTAACATGGGCTTATCATTAGAAAGCAGGATCATTCTCCATTCTACTTCCCACTCAAAACACAATCAAATGCCAGGAAAGGAGAGCCCACAGTTTGCATTTCCCTTATTGTACCACAACAGGAAAAGCGAAATTGCTCTTGAATCAAACACATCCAAGAAATAGAAAGAGACTAGAAAGGGCCTCCAGGCTATCCTTCATCACAGAAACTTAGCTTTAAGACTCCAGTTTTAGTACTTGTCCAGATAAAGAGGCCCACAAGCATAAAGTCTATCTTTAATTCAGTGAGAAGTAATTCTGGCACGTTTTCCATAGACCAGCAAGTTTCCCAACAACAGCAAACAACATCAAGTGGTTGTAATCTAAACTTCAAGGTTGTCATTCTTTTATACACAATGAAAATCTATACCAACTCTCTTATAACCTATTATATTTTATTCCCCTATTAGTCATGCTAGATACCACTTGGCCAAAGCAATGCAAGCTCCAATAGTTTGACTTCACCTAAAGGCTTGAAAGATGGTGTTTGTATAACGAAAATGGGTGAATAAATAGGTAGGAGGTATATAGAATGCAACTTCAATGACCATGTATTCTTGCCCTTGGCACTAGATATGTCCTAAATGAAGCAAAATAGGTGGGAGGTATATACAAAGAATTCGACGAACCTTTTCTCGTTCTTCGGAAGAAAGGTGCACATTGCGAGAGCTCATGGCCAAACCATCAGCTTCGCGCACTATCTCTGAACCAATTACTTGCACTACCAAATCAAGATCACGAACCTGAAATGGTTATCAATTAACAAAGGATGGATTTCACAACTACAGAAGAAAGGCTATATGGATCATGTTCTTACAAGAATACAAGTAAACACAGAAACCACATTGAAAGGAAAAAAATCACTTTGTAAGAAAAACAATGACATGCTTAACATCATCACTTAAGAAAGTCACCGCAAATTATTTGCTTTTCTTAACAGTGACTTGTATGGAGGATACAACTTGAAAAGTGGAGGATACAACTGTGAAAAGTCTAGTAGTTTGCCTAGAGATCACAATGGATATCCTACTGTTGGTGACATGCTACACAGCTCTATTCTGATTTCTTCATAATATTGACAAAACTTTGAGCAGGCAGAAGTTTATGAAACTGTCTAGATGGCATCATAGTTAAAAGGGTAACCTATCAAAAATATGATCCTGTTGCGAGCATTCAGCTTTTAAGCTCGAGCACCTGGGTACTGTATTGGCCTGGCTAGCGGACTGGGAGTTTTCTATGGTGAAGGGCAGCGACGAGGAAATGACAAACCGGATACGAGCCCGGCAGAAGGACTGGGCCTGGGTCTATATGGGCTAGCCAAGCTTGCTTGGGCAGCAAGCAAGGTATAATTAGACTAGGATTAAGAAACAAAGAAAATTAGGAAATGAACTAGTCACAAAAAACTTGGGAAAGTATGGAGGAGCTCGGGACGGCATGTGATGGATCTGACGGTGCCAGAAGAGGCCGATGGTAATGTAGGGAGGTGCTCGCAGGTATGGAGGAGCTCGAAAGTGGTGGTTTCGGTAGCTCAAGAGGAGGGAGGGACGGCGACGGTTGGGTGGACGACACGGTGGAGGCGAAGGTGGAGTTGGGACTCAACGATGCTGCACAGAGGTGTTCGGTGGCTGTGGTGGTGATGGTTTCCCTGAGCTAAGGAAGTGGATGGGTGGAAGGAGAGGTGAAGATAGAGGTGGAAGGCGCTTTGAAGAACACCGAAGGATCCGACGACCAAACCCAGAAAAACCAGAACGGCCAATCTTCAACATACCCTGGCGTGAAGCCCAGTAATCTCTCTATTAATTAATGAAGAAAATCGTAAAAGGGCTAAACTTTTTTATAAACAAAACACCTAGCAAGGAAGGGAAGGTCAGCCGGTCCTTAGGGCCCACTTGGGTCGGTTGCAACCCAACATAGCCTGGGTCAAGTGGGGCCTGATCAGTTCTGGCCGTAACAGATCCATACGAAAAGTTAACCTACGAAAATATCAATTCGCACATCTACTACTTAATTGAGCTTCAACTCCCAAATTTCATCCAAGCTGCACTAACTTCATCCTTTTAAGGTTTTATCTAGGAAATAAACGGACAGTAAAGAGATTGATTAACGTTTCACTCACCATTCGACAAATAATTCGCCATTGCTGGTAGTCCTTCTTCCCAAAGATTGCGACATCGGGCTCCACTATGTTGAACAGCTTGGCCACTATGGTAGCGACCCCTCGGAAGAAGATTGGCCGGCTTTTGCCACACAAGCCCTTCTCTAACCTCTCAACCCTAATCCAAGTCTCATGCCCAGGCCCTCCATCGCCGTCCCTATTCTCAATGCAAGACATCACCTCTGCATCCATGGGAGTCGAGTAGCCATCATTGGGGCCAACACCGTAATCGTAGAGGTTGGGCGGGCAGAAGACAGCATCAACGCCGGCCTCGGCGAGCTTTTGAATGTCACCGGGGAGGTCGGAGGGATAGGTGGTGAGGTCCTCGGAGGGAGCAAACTGGCCAGGGTTGACATAAATGGAGACGACGGTAACGTCGGCCTGGGCCTGAGCTTCGCGGACAAGGGAGAGGTGGCCATAGTGGAGGAATCCCATGGTGGGGACAAGGGCCAAGGTCTGGCCATGCCATCGGTGGGAGCGGGACCATGATCTCATGTGGCCGCGATCATAGATGACCTCTGGACCTTGGTTAGCCATTACTGCTTGCTGTTGTAGCCTCCAGCCGCGGTCTCCTTCCCTATAGCTTGATCGATCTACTTCAAAACCTCTTAATTGGAAGGAAATCAAGTGCTTTATAAAAGGAAATCAAGTGTTAAGCCTTACATTTAACACAAATAACTATGACTATAACGTAAGATTCATTAAGCAAAAAGAAGGATCACATCATCTACATGTTTGCTGGATGATTGGGACACTAGAAATTAATCACTACTCACCAGGCTGCTTTTGCGTAGCACACCCTATTGCACCAGTTATGCCTTGGGCAAACTGTCTCAACAAGAAAGTTGAAGTGCTAAGAAAAAATTATAATAAGTACGGTGTGCTCAAAGTGTTGTGTTGACCACTACATTTATAAAACTAATTCTGATATTTATGACAAGTTCATTTAACAGATTTAAGGATCATGTGATATCCATGTTAGGTGGGTTCTTACGGCACTTGAATGATATTGATCACTGAAACACCCCCCTTCCACCATTGGCTGATGTACCACATGCCCATCAAATTAAAAGAAGTATAGCTATCTGACGTAGGATTCGGAAATCCTTGTCCATCAACTCCTACCTAAGGCTCCACTCTTCCTAATCCATGCATTTTAGGTTTTTTTCTAGAAATAGGCATTTTGATCCATGCATCAGATCAAACCTCCTATTCGTGACCTGAGCTGATCAAAATCATAAAGCTTCCTCTAATTCCTATTGCACATGCTAAGTGCTAAGTATATTAATCCAATCTCTTCTCCCCTATATTTTTTCAACAACTGCAACTTCAATGTTTTCTTCAATTCGTTCATCACTGCTCCATCATTTCATTTCGCTGCGATTGAGCTAAAGATTTATAGGTAGTTAAGGAGACCCACATTTAGTGCAACCTAAATTTAGGTACCTTCTATAACTGACCAATTCATAAGAAAGGAATTGTCAACTAATTAGAAACAGGCAGTCCTCTGGTAGTCCAGATCATATATATTTTATTCTTTACACCAAAATGGTTGAGGATGAAGGCTTACAGACAGTAACGCATGCCCTTGAATCATGATATAATGCATTTTCTATATAAGCAGTCTGAAGTGGATGGCTCAATGCAGTGTTGTCCTTGCAGTAAAATGCAAATAAGAGTTTAAGCTGTAAATGAGGAACAAGCTTTAAATGGTGACCAACATGATCTTGAGGACCCCAAAGTTATGCCAAGCCTGCTAAAGAGATGGTAGGAAAAGTCTCTTTTAGCTTAGTGAAAGGGCTGTTCTCTCATGTGAATACACTCCTTTGGAAGCTTATGCGCGCAAGAAGATGAGGAAATGGCCCACATACAAAAGCATTCATGCCAGGTTCCAATTAGCCGAAAAAGACCAATTAAGGAAATCAATCAGAACAAACAAGACCACCAGCTACAAAACGAGATCAACCCAACAATTACACGATATTCAAGAAAAAACCATAGAAAAAGAAGGAAGAAAATAACCCATTAAATCCATAAAACAGACAAAGGGCAGTTCATTGGTAAAGGAAGAAGAGAAGCACGAGTACTGAAGCTTTGCTTGGAGACGAGGGCTGGAGAGTATTGGGGAAGAGGAGATCCAACCGGAGAGAGGTCGAAGACAGCCGGAGAAGAGAAATCTACCGGAGGAGAGAATGGGTCCGACCGCTGGAGCTCATTTCGGCGATCTCAGCGTCGGGGGACTAGGGCATCGCGTGGTGCGTGCGGGGGATCGGGCTCGGCGCTCGGGCTCGAGAGGTCGCGACTCGCGCTCTCCGTTTCACTTTTTTTGGAACCAGGCTTCCAAAATGGGTTCCGGCCATGGGAAAATTGTCATTTAGTCTTTTTATGTAGTCTTTTTTGAGAGGAGTCGTTTGTTATTTATTCTTCTCGTAAAACTTTAAGGTATTTAGTCTTTTTTATGGACAATTATATTTTTTTATTTTTAAAATATCTTTTATGTATTTTTTTAAATGGGAGATGGATGAATAGTTTTTGAATTAGTTAGTTGGCATTAATTGGAGTGGTTGGGAATACATATAACTATTCCCAATATAGAAAAGGCATGCATGCATGTACTTATGGTTGGATGCATGCATTAATGTGGACATTAACAGTAAAATAGAAAAGTGCTGAAAAATAGAGAAAAATATCAGAAAATAGGAAAATATGTTGAAAAAATAGAAAAAATGGTAGAAAAGTAGAAAAAAATACCGGAAAATATAAAAAAAATTTGAAATTTTTTTTGGGGGCAGCCATTAATGGCAAAAAAGGAAAATACTGAAAAGTAGGCAAAATTACCGTAAAATAGAAAAATATGTGGAAAAATAGGAAAAATGATAGAAAAGTAGGAAAAAATACCGGAAAATAGAAAAATATTCTGAAATTTTTTTTTGAAAGTAACTACTAAATATTGGAAAGTGATTACCAAATTTTGAAAAGTGACTACAAATATTGGAAGTAACTACCAAATATTAGAAAAGTCACT
>OY986970.1:2980739-3019298 GCA_963920575.1 Narthecium ossifragum | reverse complement strand
AAATCATTCATTGGAAGGCGGAAAGGCAAAGACGTCGACGACGAGTACACCGATTTCCATCTTCAAGTAAGGTAGCTGGTGAGTATGCTGACGGCGGCCTTCCTCCCTAACCGTTCAAAAACCCGGGTGATGGCTCTCTAAGTAGAAGATGACGACGGCTCGCTAGTTGGAGATGACGATGGCCGCCTCTTTCCCACCGGATGCCGACAGCAACCTCGGCTCTCAGTAGTAGAGAACGAGACGACGACCACTGTGAGAGAAAGAAAGAGAGAGAATGGAGGGAGATAGAGAAGGACATCAAGTTGCGGGAAGATATATACTATATATATATATATATATATATATATATATATATATATATATAAAGGAGAGAGAAGAGAGAGAGGATTATGACAGCCATTTTAATGGATCCCATCTCTCTCTCCTTGGTACTTGTGTCAGTTGAGTTTAAATGATGAGAGAGAAAAGGGTAGTGACAAAGCAGGTGGGAGAGGATGGCTGCGGACGGCCTCACTGATAGCATAAGTAAGAACTCATTGGCTAAAATAAGGAATGATAAGTAAGGAATTCCTCACAGTAAGTGAGGAATAGGAATGCTAAGTAAGGAATCCTCTCATCTCTCTCTCTTATTTGTGTCAGGTGCCATTAATTCTCTCATTTCTCTCTCTCGTATTTGTGTCAGGTGCACATTAAATGATGAGAGAGAGGTTGGTATAGGGGGGTATTTGGTCCCGAATTTATTGGATTTGGCATGTGTTGTAAAGAAACACAAAAGTGTCCCTCGATTGACAAAATCGAAAGACAAGTGGATTTAAAAGAAAATTTCTCCCATCTGGACACACCCCTTCTTTTCCCCTCCCCCCGGACTGAGGAAATTATTGGATGGGAGCTTGGGCACCCATCAAGCGACACGTCAGCTTTTATATGTGATGCGCGTCCTGTTGCCGAGCTCCATACAATACCAGCCTGAGTTGCTTTTGAGAAACGGGACCGCGGCTTTGGAAACGAGATGGAACGGCAATTTTTGGCGCGATTTCAAAAACTTCGCTCCGGAGAGAAATTAATTGAGCTTCCTCCTCCTTCGAGCTACGAGCTAGGTTAGACGCTGGGGAGGGCTCTCCACCTTCACCAAGGTCAATCTTGCTCGTGACGTCGAGGCTAGGGATACCGTCGCCATCAAGATCCTCGACAAGGATCATGTCCTTAAACACAAGATGGTCGAGCAGGTCCCTTCCCTATCGATCTCCTGATTACGTTTATTAGCTTGATAGGTGTGTTTATTGCGACGAATTTCCATGTTTTTGTGGCATTTCCCATTACGCCTGCTGATTTCATTGTTGCTAGGGGGAATATGAGTTCCATCTCCCACCATTCTTTTTTTCTCCTAGAACGTCTGGGTGGTTTGATTCTGGTTGTCTGCTTGTTATACTTTCTTGATTTCCACCAATGAGCCAAGAGACGAGCTCCTTCCCATATATGGCCTCATCCTTCACTGAAGACTGATTGTTCTTTTTTTTGTGAGATCGCAATTAGATTTCCAATTTTGTAAATCTTTGAATTTCTGCAAAAATCACAAACTGTCTTTAATTGTAGATATATTTATTATGTCAAGCATGTTGTATAAGCCTAAGATGTCCAATACTAGTCCCTTTGCTTTAATATGCCTTTGATTTTGTGTATAGGTTGATCAATTGATGAAGGAAGCGGCTCTAATTGTAAATCGAAATGAAGCGGAAGAGGAAGACAATTATGAGCTTAAAGTTGGGTGGAAAGTTCATAGTGAGGATGAAGCTTACAACTTATATAACAACTATGCCATGAGAAAGGGTTTTAGTATTCGAAGAGGATCATATCGACGCATTAAGGGAGATATTATACGAGCACGTACTTTTGTGTGCTCAAAAGAAGGATTTCGAGAAGATGCAAGACCAACAGAAGAAAAGAAGATCAATCGGTTGAAGACAAGAACAAATTGTAAGGCCAAAGTTGTGTTTACTATTACCGATGGTGAGTGGGAAATTACATTTTTAGAGGTAGAGCATAATCATGAACTTGCAAATAGTTTTGAGAGACAATTCCTAAGATCATAGCGGAGAATAGAACCTGTTCAAGCAAATGTCATAACTTCCATGGTTAGTGCAGGCATTAGACCCACGAAGACTTATAACTTTTTAGCAAAAGAGGTTGGTGGAGCCGAACATATTGGATTTACCAAGCGGGATTGTCATAATTTTGTCAATGCAAAAGGAGGCGATGGTCAAAGTGTTATAAATCATTTTAAGAAGAAGCTTGTTGAAGATCCAATATTCTTTTATTCGGTGCAAGTAGACGAAGAAAATCGGATGACAAACTTCTTTTGGAGGGATGGTAGATCAAGATTGGATTATGACTGTTTCGGAGATGTAGTAATGTTTGGTACTACATATCGTACTAATAAGTGGTTTGTGCCCCATTTGTTGGCATTAACCAACACTGAAAAAATGTTTTGTTTGGTTGTGCATTTTTGTTGGATGAGACCACTAACTCATTTGTTTGGTTATTTGAGACATTCTTGGAGTCAATGGGGAATCGGCAACCAAAAACAATATTCACAGACCAATGTCAAGCAATGTCAAATGTAATTGCTAAAGTGTTTCCATACACATGTCATCGTCTGTGCTTGTGGCACATTTCAAAAAAGGCCACACAAAAGCTTGGCAGTCACTATGCAAATGCTGAATTCAAGCATCAATTTAACAAATGTCTCTATGGTTGTCAAACCATAATGGAATTTGAGGCCACATGGAGCAGTATGATTCAAGAGTTTGACTTAGCAGAAAATGAGTGGCTAAAATCCTTGTACAAGTTGAGAGAAAAGTGGTGTCCAACATTTAGCTTGGATACATTTTCAGGGAGGGCGAAATCTACTCAAAGAAGTGAGAGCACAAATAATGTTTTTCATAATATATCAAGTAAAACAATGAGCCTTATGAAATTTGTGGAGCAATATGAGAATCAAGCGACAAAGATGAGATTAGATGAGCTTGAAGAAGACTTCCGTTGCAAACAAGGTATGCCCTCAATGAGAGTAAATAGTGATATTTTGAAGCAGGCCGCCGAAGTATACACTATTAAGATGTTCAAGGTATTCGAGAATGAATTTTTGAATAGTTTGGGAGTGACAATGAACATAGTGGGTAGTGATTGTGGTATTGTCATGTATCAAATCATTGAGCCAAGCCAAAGGAATGATTATACAGTGCAATTTAGATCTCATGATTGCACAATTATATGTAGTTGTAAAATGTTTGAATCGATGGGAATGCTCTGTCGTCATGGTCTAAGGGTTCTTATAATGCAAAATGTTACTAAATTACCTGCCCCATATATTTTGAAACGGTGGACAAGAGATGCAAAGAAAGTGAGCTTGTTGTATGGGTTTGGTGAATCTTCACAAACTGTTGCAAAGTCATCAAAGGCAGTACGTCTTAGCAAGCTATTGCATCTAGCATATAGTATCATACATAGAGGTTCGGAGACCATCGAAGGAACCGAGATTGTTGAAATTTTTTTGATATGCATGACTGAGCAACTAGATCAAATTGAGAGGCATTTGGCATCTTTGAAAGTGGTGGAGGATGTCAATGATGGTGAAGGTGAAGCTATAAATTTTGAAGATGAAGGCAATCCTCATTGCTCTCCCCCACTTGATGAAGTACCAATATTAGATCCCCCATGTGTGAGGCAAAAAGGGGTCACAAATGCTAGATTAAAATGTAACTTGGAGAAAAGGCGTAAGAAAAAAATCTCAAAAGCTCCAAGCACAAGTCCTGCACCCCATTCTAATGTATCTGGTAAGATGTGTTCTTTTTCTAACATTCTTCTACAAATTTTGTCTTCTTTGATTGTAATTGTCTTATGATTTTATAGGGCAAAACAATCAAGCAGTATCTTTGGTTTCTCCTTATGGTCCTTTTTATAGCTCTCAGGTATTGTGAAGATATTTTTTGTTGCATCAGTAATTGACAATTTTAATATTTATGTCTAATTATTCCATTGATATTGTGAGACACTCTAACCACTCAACCCAAAAGCTTAAGCCCTTAGGAGAGGTAATAGGTATATAGTCTAACACGCCCCATCACGTGTGGCTGAGACGACTATTGGAGGGAGCAAGGTTTGAACCCAAGACCTCTGCTCTGATACCATGTGAGACACTCTAACCACTCAATCCAAAAGCTTAAGCCCTTAGGAGAGGGAGAGGTAATAGGTATATAGTCTAACAGATATGTTGGTGCATATTAGTTATTTTCGACTGTTGGTATGCCGAAGTCCGATATTTGCACAAGTCAACCTTATGTGAATTTTGGCTTTACAAGTATGCTCCAAAATAGTGACAACTCTCTACATTTGAGCCAGATATCATATGAGTTCTTTAGTTGATATATCTACTAAATGAATTGTTGTTATTATTGATGTTTGTTACTCATTTCTCTAGGTACCATCAACAAGTTTAAATGCTGAAATTTTTTCTGCTGGATTGATATATCCATGGACAGCTTCAAAATGAACATGTAAAATTCTATCTGTTTATTCACTTTTATCCTATTTAGTTTATTTGTTTAACAAAGGAAGTTATTTTATTGTTTGTATCTTATTACAGTGGAGTTCAGAGCAGTTTCTACAACAATTTCTGCAAATTATAATTCTGCAGCAAAATCTGCAAATAATTCTACAGCAATTTTAGCAAATTACAATTCTGCAGCAGTTCTGGGAGAGTAGCGGTGCAGTCGCATGGCTTGGCCGAAGTTCGGGGAGTAGGTTGAGTCAAGTTTGGTGGCCGGAGTCTTGGTTGGTTGCCTGGGCTTTTTAGTTGATTGCACAATAGTCTTTTTGCTCTTCTTAGTAGATGCAGCTCATTAGAAAAGAGTAGGAGTCTAATTAAAAATCATTGTAAGAGTACATACTAGTTGGTTAAATGTCTGCTTTTATTTATAGCTTGTAATCATGAGTAAAAACGAAAAAGAGAAAAGTTATTCTTTTTTGTTCTCTGTAATGTCTCTCTGCTCTTTCTGTGACAAGATGATGTGACTTATGTTTTCTATTTAAGTGACCCATTGCATCAGAAAGAGTTTGTAAAACCTCATTTTCCTTAAAAGCTTAGGAACTGCATTAGGCATGAATCATACTGGTTACATGTTCAGCTTGTTTACACAGCCAATAGGAGCTTAAAAAGATCACATTAATTGTTATTTCAATCTGCTCACAAGTGTTAGAATGCAGCTCAAGATGGTAACTTAATAGAGTATTTTATTAAAAAAGCCAACTTTGCTGTACATTTTTCTACAACAATGAGACTGGTACAATATATGAGCCTCATATATCACCCTGTACACTTTCAACACTTCCATACAGGAAAAGATCATTAAAACTTACATCACAACATATAACACATAACTTTATTACTCTTCCTTTAACTTTATTTCAATTTGCTCACAAGTATTTACAAGCCATTTGTGTGTTTTGCACTTTGAATGACTCTGCTTTAGGCTCATCCTGCGTTTCATGAAAGTCCATTGAAGTTGGTAAGTAGAAGTGATAGCTGGGAGTGACTGCTGCCCTTCTTAGGCTCTCATTCAAGTTGGCTGCTGCTTCATGAAGAAACTATTTGTCCAAGCATAGCATAACATTGATCCCAACCTTTGCGATTTTGGAGGTGCTAACTGCTTCAAGAGCATGCTCACCATCCAGCTTTAAGGAACTTGTTTTGAACCATTGAACTCTACTTGATCCCTCAGTTCCCCCAGTAACAGTAATAGTAGCAGTAACTGTCAGCTTGTTGCCTTCCCTAAGATCCCCAATATACAATTCCAAATGAGATATAAGAAAAACCAATGAGCAATGAGTACAAATTTGTATGCCGCTAATTCTTAATTACCATCTTTGGCAATGTCAGTCAAAAAAAAGGTGAAGCTATGAAACCAGAAGAAAGCAAAAGCAACAGTCTAAAGTGGACTGATGACGTTGGAGCTCTTCAAAAGTTATTACACCCATCAGCCCTGTACCAGAAATCCAAAAGGCAATACAAGCTTTTTTACCATGGCAAACATCATATGAAAAAACAGCAGTAAGATCAGTACAACTTTAGTTGTCATTAGCTAAACTGCAATTAAACAACAAATCAAAATTTCCACAAAACCTTAATAAGAATTACCAGGAAACCGTCAAAACTAAACTCAAAACACAACACCGCATTAAGAATGCACACTGAGAATCTACATGATTAGAAATGAGGACCATGAGTCATACATTGAATAATGAAATTGCACGGCTAATCACCATCTGTCAATCATGAAGCAAACATGAATAAAAAGTTGTCCACGAATAATCACCATATACCAAAATACTGCTTCTGCAACATTCAGATCAGACAGACAACACATCCAGCAGCCAGCCAACAACTGGATGAATTATATAAAACAAGAAGATTGACTAACCAAATGATCTGGGGCATCAATGACATATTTCAGGCAGATAACAAACATATGCTGTCCAAGATCTAAAATCCCTATAGACACTGTCAAAGCACCAACTGAAAAAATCAAGGTACAAAACACTGAAAACATGTTTTAAAAAAAATGCTGATATCACATCCACAGACCATCAAATAAGCATCTTACCAAGAAAACATAATCAATTTAAAACCATTATCACCATTGAGACAATGTCAGTCATGAAAGAAATTGACTCTCCCTCATGGCCTCGAAAAATTACACATACATAACGAATAAAAAGAAACCATATCTACCTGCAATAAAAAGAACAATAGAAACAAAGGTTCCAACTTACACCTTTTATCAAACAGCTTGCATACACTAACTTACACCTCTTTCCTTTCTGTAGAAGGAAGGAGACGCACAGAGATCGCGAGCATGGCACTGTCATAATCCTGCAAATCCAGAGAAAATCGACACAAGCACGGCTAAAGAACCTAGATCTTGTGTTCTCCCAAACTTTCAGAACAAAAAGAGAAGAGAAACCAGATAAAAGCGAAAGAGAATAGTGGGAGAGGAAGGAATGATCAGTGAAGATCTATGCTTTGAGATCTCTCTCTCTGAATTCGAATTTGGATCCACTTTTTTGAAATCGCGCCAATTTTTTACGCTCCAACTCCTTTCCAACTAGCGCGCCCGTTTCCGCGAAGCAGAGCGTGGGTCGGGGCTGGTTATCCTGGCTTACGTTTAAAAGTTGACGTGTCGCTTGATGTATGGAGCTTGGCACCGTCCGACGTGGTGCCAAGCTCCCATCCAATAATTTCTCTTTATCCTCTCTTTCTTTTTCCGTTTTCTTTTCTTTTCTTAAATTTTGTGTTGTTTATTTGTAGTCTTGTTTCTTTTTTTTCATTAGTTTTGTTTTTTTAATCAGTTTTCTTTATTCTTTTTTAAATCAAATTTTTTTTATTTTTTTTATCAGTTTTGTTTTTCTTTTTGGATAAACTGTTTATATATATATAACAAAAATACTAACAGTTAAAAAATACATTGTCTTTTGTGAAAATCCTCCTAGGCCAATATTGATTTAGCCATGTTCAGGGAAGAGCACATGTAACAATACACAAAATATATATATATATATATATATATATATAAAATACAAATTCTAATCAATATTGCCTCCAAATTCTGCTCCCAGCGTGCTTGGTGTTGTACATGTTACTTTGTACCACAAATGAACATGTGTTATATAATGAGCGGCCCATCATTTAGATTCATACGATGAATGTTGCCACCACCACGTTGGAATGGGTGATACATGGTAATGAGGGTGTAAGAAAACTTGCACGAAATGATTGCCAACATGGGCAATAGCTATTTCTCGACGCTCTTAGTTTGGAACTGGAGGAGTCCTTAATGGTAAATGAGTAAAACAACTCTTTACATTCTCACCAAATGTATGCAATACAAGATTGTATCTTGATATGATGACAATTATCAAAGACATAGAGTCCATCTAATCAGGGGAGGGAGGTGTAACCGAAGAGTGACTGAAAATGAAGTGTGATAGGAGGATTTAAAGGGAGGGGTGTCGGGTTGGGGGGTAATTTAAAAGGAGGGAAATTTTAAATTTTGGAATTTTTTATGATTTGAAAGTTGAAATTTCTACGATTTGAAATTTTAGATTTTGAAAATTTTATAATTTTTACAATTTAAAATTTGAATTTTTAAACTTCTATGATTTCAAATTTGAAAATTTGAAATTAAACAAAACTGAAAAAGAAAAGAAAAGAAAAACAAACACAAGCGTATAAAAGTAAAATGGCCAAAAAGCACTTTGGTACCCTGTAGTTTCATGATTTTACAGTTTAGTACCACGTAGTTTAAAAATAGCAAAACAATACTTCAAGTTACCAAACTGTGCAGTTTAGTATCAACCGGCTAACTCGGTTAGTTCATTTGACGGAAAATTAATTTTTTATTATTTTTGACCGGATTTAATCGATTTTGACCATGTTTTAGCTGATGTGGCAATGCTTGTGAGAGAGAAAGGGGACTGTGGGGCCGGAGACGGTGTTGGTCACCGCGACGTCCGGGAACATGGCAAAGCCTCGACCTCGCCGGATGCAGCGCAACCATCCACCTCTGGTTCCCCATCCGACGCCGCCCTGGCCAGCAGCACCCACTCAACCATCAGCTGAGCCAAGTAAACCAGTCCCTACCACCAGATCAACACCTCAACAAACAACTCCCACTATGTCAACACCTCAACAAGCAACTCCCACTATATCAGCACCTCAGCCAGAATCTACTGCTGAACCCATCGGCCAACCAGATCCTACTGCTCTACCAAGACTAGAAACTGCTGCTCAAGCTACTCAATCAATTTCCTCACCTACTCGTCAGCCAAGCCCTCGACCAGATCCTACTTCTGGACCAGCTCCTCAAAGACCTCAAACGAGTGACACCCAGGCCACCACTCGAGCAGCTGAACAACAAGTTCCAACTGATCGCCCTGACCCAAAAGAAGCAGCTAGAAGCGCACAGCCTACAACCCAAACTACCCCGACCACTCCATCTGAGCCCAAACCTAGCACCGCTAATGCTAAATCAACCCCTCAACCAGATTTTAAAACTCAGCCAGCAACCCAAAAGGCTACCCCTGCTGCTCAGTCCAATACCCAGGCAAGACTGAAATCTAAGGCCACCACCCATAAAGTCTCAATGGGAGAGGACGAGGGAGAGGGAGAGGCGGCCAGGGCGGCGTCGGATGGGGACCCAGAGGCGGATGGTTGCGCCGCATCCGGCGAGGTCGAGGCTTTGCCATGTTCCCGAACGTTGGCCGGCGGCCGAGCGGTGACCAACGCCGTCTCCGGCCCCCCAGCCCCTTTCTCTCTCACAAGCATTGCCACATCAGCTAAAACATGGTCAAAATCGATTAAATCCGATCAAAAATAATAAAAAATTAATTTCCCGTCAAATGGACTAACGGAGTTAGCCACTTGGTACTAAACTGCGCAATTTGGTAACTTGGAATATTGTTTTGCTATTTTTAAACTACGTGGTATTAAACTACAAAATCATGAAACTACAGGATACCAAAGTGCTTTTTGACCAAGTAAAATAAGGGGGGGAGAAGGGGCTGTCGGGGTTAACAATTTGCCCCTTTGATCCCATCCAAGTTCAAATCCCCTTTGATTCCATCTAGGATTGCTTAATCAAAAAAAAAAAATCTAACTCTAAATTAGCCTCCGAACAATAGCCAGTAGAACCACCTCGATCCAACTTATTAAAAAGAAAAGAAAAGTAATTGACCGAATCGACTAAGACTATGTTAACCAGACTTGGTCTTACCATGTTATTGTGGAAAAGCTGGGTGGGATTTCCATAACTACTTTGTAATTTTTATATGAAAAATGATTTGCGACCCTGCTGCATGTGGTTAATTGGGTGGTGCTTTCAGACTGCACGTCTTGAGATTTTGGATGGCCTCTATATGGCCTTCCAATCGCAACCTGCCACGTGGCGGATGAGGAGTTTCCACCATATCGGGTCTCTACTGTTACCATATATGGCTATCTTGATGGAGGAATTATTTATGATCGTTATATTGAAGATTTCCAATTGTGTTGGAAAATAGATCAACATGTGTTTAATTGAGCCGGATTTATTAAGTAGTTTTTTTTATTGTTTTGAGTGGGAATTAATTTGATTAGAGTCGGAGTCCCGCAAGAATAAACCCTTGCTCCGGCGGCTTTGGAATAGTCGCAGGTAGATACTATAAAGTTGTTGTGGTCTTACATGAGGTCTCAATTCGATCTAGTTCTGATTTGGGTACATGCCTACGTTCGTAGGCATGTGCACTACGTGGCCACCCACACCTACCGTTGGATTAAATCGGGATGCGTGCCCAGTTCAATCCAACGGTAGAGATTTGACTTGATGCCATGCATTGATACATGTATTTGGGTTTTGATTTGATTCAAATACTCGCTATCTGCGTTGGAAATTTAGCGTCTTCATGGAAACAGCATAGGTGAATGCGAAGAAGATGGTGAAACCAAGTAGAGCCATAGCCACAACACCCATGAATTCTGGATGATAGCCTAGTTGCTCCTTGACATACAGTTTAATTGGCTGATCAGGTAGACCGGGCACCTTGATCACATCCGCCAGGTCTCCATACTGCGTCACAATTAGCCCATATACTGTCCAGGCCACCGGACAAATCCAGTAGTACCACACCCAGTACGCGGGGATATTCTGCAATCAAGAAATGAAGAATTAAATCAATTGCTTAAAAGCCCAAGCTGATGAGATCCTAAACATTTCATATCACTTTGAAACTAGAACATTAAATTACACAAGTTGCCAATGAAGAGCATGAGTTACGCACAGGTAGGGTGACGAAGAATCCTGCAAAGAGGTCGAAGAGCAAAAAGAAGGAAGAGACAACGATTGCAGCCACCTCATATGTTGGTGATATTGACAGAGTCATCATCCCGTAGAAGGTGTACAATAGGAAGGTAAAGAATGAGATTAAGAAGAACCATGAGAACTTTACTATCGTCCACTCAAAACCCATGAATGAGTATATGATAAACGTATAGTAGGATGACTGGATGAAGACATATGGTACTTCCACGACAACCTGCATAAAAGAAGCAGAAGATTTGGCGACTATTCAAGAAATTTAAAGAGTAACTTACACTGCATTTTTTCAGATATCATCAAATTTAGAGACAATTGAAAACTATGAGAGTTATCATCCTTTTCACTTGATTCCTCTATTAAAATTGATGCAGCACACATACCTGAGCAATGGCATAAGGAAGAGCAGAGTACATCCCAGCAGCCCTTTCCCTATAAAACACTGTCCTCTCCACAGCAATAACTGGTTGCACCATGGAACAGTTGGCGATGCCCACGAATACAACAGCTGAATACATGGCACCCGTGATTATTCTAAGATCCATCGAATTCTCCCTGCATTGATCATGACAGAGCACCATAAGCTGTGAAGAAAGGTGAATAATCATGGACATGGAATACTAGGAGGAGGGTCATTGTAGCAGTATATATACCTCTTGGTGGCTAATCCCCAAAAGATGGTTCCAATCAGTAATGCACTGACCAGAGTTATGAAAAGCCTCTCAAAGTTATAGTCAGGACTCCTCCAATAGGTCCACCACTGCTTCCAAAGGCAGAGTTTGAACTGCCCCAATGTTGATTGGGCATATTTTGTTGGGAATAAAAGATCTCTCGAACCGAGGAATGGAATTCTTAGCTCTTCAACTAACTGCCTGTTCCTCCTAGTTGCAAGGGAAATCTCAGAAAGGTGAATCGATGTTTCATACCACATAATTCATGAGCATAAATCTTAGGAAGATGCATTATGCTTCATAATGTCAGCTATAGATCACCACCTGTAACGTTAGCAATCTAGTAAAATCAGCACTAATAATGGACTTTCGACTTACTTGCATAAATTTGATGATCTGTAGTGCTCAGTGAAGTCAATTCCTAATTCTGCTTCAGTAGCAGCTGAGCTCACTTCCAGCATCCATGTGGGCGGGTTGTCGTTTGGCTGAATTTTTGGGACACCGGGAATTGCCTGATTCATGAAAATGCATAATTTTAGAATTGAGTTGTTGATACCCTTCTCTTTGTGCCTTAGAGCTATGTTTAAGCACCTAGCTATATTCTCAGGGATTTGATTTGCTGTATTTGCTGCATACCAATTAAGATTGCAGAAATGTTAGATACTTAAAATAAAATGACTATTTGTTTGTAACTTTTAGATCCTTTTGAGTATCAAGTAATGCTTTCCTGAGGGGATTGGAGATAAATTCTTGAAATATCTTCATTATATGGACAAGAATTAGCTTCAAAAGCTCAGCTAGTAATTAAAAAAAATATCAGAAAGTATTCAATCATGCTAGTGAACTCAATTAAAAACAATATCAGAAATCACTGTGTGATGTGTGGTATAATAAAGCTACAGACCTGAAAATATTCAATCATCTCACGGGATTCTCGACCCAACGATCCAAAATATATTACTTGACCTCCTCTCTTCATCAGTAGAAGCTGAAGTAGAAAATGCCGTGTATCAATAAATCATCGTCAGAAAGCATAATACTGAGGGTACTGCGGATCAACATACATACATAGGATCATGTCAAGATATGAGTACCTCATCGAAGGCTTCAAATATGTGAATGCTCGGTTGATGGATTGTACAAACTACTGTTCTCCCAGTGTCAGCAGTGCTCCTCACAGTCCTCATCACAATGTCTGCAGCTCTTGCATCAAGACCCGAAGTGGGTTCATCCATAAAGACGATAGAAGGATTAGCAACAAGTTCCACAGCTATTGTGAGCCGCTTTCTCTGTTCTGTTGATAGCCCCGTAACTCCTGGGAGGCCCACTATGGCATCCTTGATAATGTCAAGCTCTACCAGCTCCATAATTTCCTTGGCGAATTTCTGAGGTCAGCAGAAGTTAGTAATCAAGACCATAAATGTCATCCCCATAGCAAAGTTTCCCTGCATGATTTTACTAATAGGTGAGCTTTTAGCCCTTTTAAAACTCCTAAGTATGACCGTAAGAACTAGAAATTTCTTAAATTAGGACATGAACCCAAGAACTCTTTCCACAAGAGAATCTAACTGTTTAGGGGTGGTCAACACCCCTATCATGTGCTTAGTACAATTTCCGTAAGGGACTTGGCCATGATAGCTTGTCACAAATTTCAGAGATATTGCATTTGTTAGTAGAAATAAAAACAACCAACAAGAGCAAAACCAAGAATGATGGTATGAAGGATACCCACCATCTTCTCTTCATCAGCAACTTCCTCTGGAAGGCGAAGGAATGCAGAATAGATCAAAGACTCCCAAACTGTGACCTGAGGGGAATGGACGTCATTTTGTTCACAATATCCAGAAATCCTTGCAAATGTTTCTTGGTTCTTTAGGTACCCAGAAACTCGTATATCTCCTTCAAGGTATCCACCCGTTTTTCTGCCTGCCAAAACATCCATGAGAGTTGTCTTTCCGGCGCCACTCACTCCCATTAGAGCTGTGAGAATGCCTGGCTTAAAATCTCCGGTAACTCCCCTTAGCAGTTCTAGCCTTTCTTTGGTTACTCCCTCCCTTTTCATTTCCTGTCAGAACAACAAGCATTCATTCTTATCTAACTATTACTAGAGCAAGACAATCCCCTATGGCATTATAGCCATCTCAGTTAGATAAAAACTGTTGACAAAGATCTAATGCCAATACTGTAAAGCATCGAAACCAAATGCTGGTCACACGGAATTTACCGTAGGCATGTCGACATAGTAATACACATCCTTAAAGGACATGCCTAGAGGTTCAAATGGAAGAACTGTCCCTTTCTTGGGGCCAAGGCCATTGGCAGCAGCACTGGATGTGTCATGACGACGACAACCTTCTGGAGATTGGGCATCGAAACGTCCCATTACTATGTTTGCTGTAAAATTTGCATCATAATGGGCTTAGCTTCTAGGACAACCATAACAACACGAAAATCTCATATCAAGAGCATTACTTACATGTGGGATTCACATTTTTTGCCAAAATATCCTGTTTATACCCCAGCTTTTCGTTTGCATTATTTTGGGGGTCTTTTATTTCCAAAGCAACTTCTTCAGATATAACAGCTTGTCGTTCTCCCAGAGCTATAATCAAATGAAAAGTATCTTGATATAAGCCACCAATGTACTTGCCACAAGTGATTGTAAGGTTCATAATATATTTATATAACAGCTTACGGTTTAGATACATGAGTGAGAGAGTGAAGAGTAGGTTGAAGAGTATGGTGAACCCTAAGAGCGCACCAGCTCCGATCCAGTACCAGTTTTCATCCGGAAAGATGTTATTATTCTCTAACACTGCCACCCCTAACCTCCGCCCATCTGGCGCCTGTGAAGGATATAATCTTGTCAACGCCTAATTAATGAAAAAAAATGTGTGGGTTTATGAAAGGGACATAGTACTTTGTTGAGTGGGTTCATGTGACGGGACACGGGAAACATTGCCATTGTAAAACATAGCCAAATTGCCAAGAAAAAGCAGAGAAGAAGAAGAAGAAAAGTTTGAGAACCCAAATAAATTAATTGAGTCTTGGAATTGGATCGAGAAAGAACTTACAAATTGATCCATCCACCGAGGAGCAAGCATCTCATTCACAGCCAGAGCATTACAAGCATATGTAAGAGGCGAGATCCAATATCCCCACATAAATGCTTTAGGTATCACCTCTGTTAAGAGTGACAACACATGAAACAGATTCAGCAAAATATCTCTCTTCTTATATCATTGAAGAATTTGCATCGTTAAAAATTAGTGCTAAACTTACTCTTAACATTTAACATGCTATGTTATCTAATAGGTTTCATAACTTATTAGGGGCTTTTTGGGAATAGTATGTTATGTTATATGTAGTGGTATGTTAGAGGGTTTAAGTAGGTGATGAGAAGTTTGCTCTTGTGGAAGAGACTTCTCTATTTTGCCTCTAGGTTGTTTCATCTTATTTTTGGTGTCAAGAGCAAAGGAAGGGAAGAGGGAGTGATTCAAGCTTGTTGGAGATCTTCTAGGAAAGAGGTGGGTGACCTCTCTTCCTACCCTTTTCTAGGGGTGAGCATTCGGTTCTCGGTTCGGTTCTCGGTCCAGAACCGAAGAACCGAATTTTTTTCGATTTTGTTTTTAGAGAACCGAACCGAACCGAACTTATGAAGGAACTGAACCGAACCGAACCGAACTTTTTGGAACCAAACTTTTTGGAACCGAACCGAACCGAACTTTTGTTCGATTCCGAACCGAACCGAACTTTTGTTCGGTTCCGAACCGAACCGAACCGAACTTTTTGGAACCGAACCGAACTTTTTAGACCATAAGTTCATAGGCTAAGACATGTATGAAAACTTCGGTTCTGACCCGAACCGAACCGAACTTTTTTTAAACAACCGAACCCGAACCGAAACCCAAACTTTTCATACATGCCAAAACCGAACCGAACCAAAAAACCGAAAAAACCGAACCGAATGGACCGAACAAAAAAGTGACCCAAACTTGTAAAAGAGGAAATAAAGTAGATTTAATCTGTAAACACTACCAGAAAATATATTTTATATGGCAAGAAATTTACGGTAAGAAAACAGTTGCCATAAACACTTGACATTTGACAATAACACAACAATTTAGATTTGTCTTTATTATTAGATGTTGCTGTGCATATATAAAAGTCAAGTCATATCTCCTTTGAAACACAGAAAACAAATTATGAGTCAGTTCATGTCTTAGAACCTCTTGGTATGACGAAACCTCCAAGAACAAACACGGTGAAGCTGATGAGAGATCCCAAACTGTTGGCGACGACCATGGACCTGCAAACTCCTGCAATAAACCTGTAGAGTCCAGCTGCCATCTGTTGTATCAGGAAGACGAGGAGCACCTGCTTGGAAAACCTGTATCAAAGAGAAGTAAGAAATCAACCCATTGGCATCACTTTGGCATTTCAACAGTCATCTTGCGATCCGTAAAAGTAACGTCGTCTAAGGATTAACAAATGGATTTACCTGCTAACCTCTGGCGCGAAGCCTATGGTGTAATAACTCATGCCAACCCAAATGACAGACTCCAGGATGGAAAATGGGATCATCAACAGGAAATTTGGGAGGGTGAAGGCCCATGCAGGATATAACAAGAGGTCTCTCTGCTTGTAAAACACTGAAAGTCTTGCTGAGACGAGCCCTGTCTCTATAAATTGGTTATACAGGTGGACTGTCATGCTAAAGAGAAGAGCCCCAAGGTAAATGGCACCATCTGCTTCAGTTTTTGTGCCTAGCCTTGTCCTTAGGAACATAGTTGAGGCGATGATTGCCGAGATGAAAATCTTCAATTTGAAAAATAAGAATACAATAGAATATAAAGTCTTGCATGCATGCATGGTAAAGAATATATATGATATGATATGAATGACCCATTCAAAGATATAGCAAGTACAAACCTGAAAACCTTTGACGATGAAGACAGATGATTTCCTTTTTATAAGAAGCCATTCCTTCGCGTAGCATGCCTTTAGCATCTCCGCCGACGAGACGAAGTATTTGGAGAAAGCCAGGGCTGCTTGGTGACTGTTATTAGTGTTCTTATCAAGGGGTTCTGAGAGCTCTTTTTCCAGAGTCCGGCCTACGTGAAATGCCTTGAACCGTGCTGCAAACTCCGAGACTGGTATGTAGCGATAGGATTCGTTGGTATTTGCCCAGTACTGCTCCTGATCCTTCCTTGAGGTAACCTGTTAGCAAAACACAGAACTTTGGCTTTGATTTCTGCAAGGAAGAAGGCGTAGCTAATTACCTCTTGCAAGATATCAGCAATGCATACTAACCTCTTGCAAGAAGTCGGCAGTCCCTTTACATTCAGGACAACGCAAGCCGCAGCTCTCAAAGAATTCAAGGACATGATCTCGTGGTCCTTGGTACACTATTTGTCCTTCAGATATGAGGATTATGTCGTCAAAGAGCTCGAAGATTTCAGGCGCTGGCTGGAGGAGGGACATAACAATGGTGGACTCGTTGACGTGAACTATCTGTTGGAGACATTTGACAATTTGGAAGGTGGTGGAGCTATCGAGTCCAGTGGATATCTCATCCATGAAGAAGGCTTTGTTAGGTCCCACAATCATCTCACCTGCATCATGTTTAATATATAGATCAGCTCCGTGTATCTTAAACAGAAGAATAATGCTCGGGGTCCTCCAAAAAGTGGGAGGACTTTGGGAGGACCCGATCCACCTCCACCTATAAAAAGTGGTATAAGGTGGAGGTATATATATATGGGAATTTTTAATAGGAAACCGGTTCCTAATTCTTATATAGGGAACCGGTATCTGGACCGTCCGATCCCCATCGGACGGTCATGATGTATTTCAATACACTTTACCCCCCCTCTCCCCTATCCACTCCACAGCCCCTCTCTCCCATGCCCGCGCCCTAGACGTCGCCACCGCCGCCGACGCCTCGCCCACCCCGGCCTCCCTCGCCCTGCCTCGACCACGCCCTGTCTTACCCCGGCCTCCCTCGACCACGCCCCGTCCTCCCTCGCCTCGCCACGGCCTCCCTCGACCTCGCCCGCGCCGGCCTCCCTTGACCTCGCCCGTCCCCGTCCACACTCGACCTCGCCCGTCCCGGCCTCCATCGCCCCGCCCCGGCCTCCCTCACCACCGACCTCCCCCGACGATCGCGCCGCTGCTGAGAGCTCAAACAGAAAGGGAAATTTTGCAATCCCTGGATCATCCGTTTCTGCCAACACTGTATTCCCACTTTGAGACTGATAAATTCTCTTGCTTGGTGATGGAATTTTGCCCAGGAGGAGATCTAC
Source organism: Narthecium ossifragum (assembly GCA_963920575.1). Lineage (NCBI taxonomy): Eukaryota > Viridiplantae > Streptophyta > Magnoliopsida > Dioscoreales > Nartheciaceae > Narthecium > Narthecium ossifragum. The sequence continues at coordinate 3,001,418 of OY986970.1, read as the reverse complement.
ACACGCTTAGTCAGAGGCAACCTGGGAAGCATTTTACAGAATGGGCTGTAAAGTATGAATCTAGATCTTATTTAATTTCAATCAGAGGTTTAATTGGGGAACTGCTTAGATACTTCCCTCATATCATTGCCTTGCTTGTTAAGCATATCTATTTATTAGCCTTTTGTATCCAATATATAGCGGTGATGTTTGCCTGTTCACCACCTTCTTATATTGATATACTGAATTGCAAGTATTATCTTTTTTTATTTCTGAATATTAGGGCCTGCCTTATCTGTTTGAATCTTAAAAATTTGACTTTTGTTTCTCATTTTCGCAAGTGAACTGCCTTTTTAAACCACTCACCTTCTGCACATTTTGTTATATGACTAGTCCAATTATATACTTTAAAGTCGGGCAATGCCAATATTATAGCGTTGTGCAGAATTTTTGATATTTCTACCATCAAAACTGCTCAATCTAAGAGATAGTACTAACAATATGTGTTGGATTATCAGGATCCGCATGAAGCACATAGCTCTTTGTCCTCATAAAGATGTTGTTGTTCTTGTTATTAAGATGAATCTATTGTAATGTATGTTATCTTCATTCCGGATAGAGCTGAGTGCAGATTGATGGTGAGGATTTGGTCCTAAAGGAATGCAAAGCAGTGGGAACAATAATAGTCTCATTTGGACCAAGAAGAATGTGTATAAAGTCCAGCATTAGTAGCAACGAAAATGGAAATGGGAATAATTTGTAGATGTGACCATTAAAGTCTCTGAATTATTAGAGATCATAAGCAGGAATGAGTATGCCCTTAACCAGAATGTGGTTCGTGAAGTCCCCATGGACAATCACATGGCTCGAGTAAAAAGAGCCTTTGAAAGGAGATTTCCTAAAGCCACTGATGAGCAAATTGCTCAACATTGCTATGATTATATGAAAAATCAATTCAATAATATGTTCTCTGGATCAGATAAAATATCCATTGGATCTGATGATCCCATGCAAGATGCACAGAACCCCTTCGACGAGGATGATCGTGGTGCCCTATGGGATCTGTTGGTGACCAGAAAAAAGACATCATCAAAAGATGCGCCAACAACTAATGGAGCCTCCACTAGTTAAAAGTTAAAGGAGAATCTCTCCTTTATTCGCCATCAGCAAAATCAAAAGGCCATTTGATCGACTGTACCTAATCCAGCACACGAAGTGGCGGACCCTACTAGCAGATGACAGACAAGAAAAGTGGTAATCCACTGGCCGACATGATGTAAAGGGAATATATTCCCTCTCAATTATTGTACAATGCCAGCAAGCATCCTTTGCCTTTAAGGCATCCTCAGCCTCTATATAAGAGACAAAACTCCTCTGAGTTCCATACACTGGTTTCCACCCATTCTCTTCTCTTGTAACCTTCCTATTACCATTGTAACCCTTGCTAGTGGAATAAAAGCTTTCAGTTTATGCTACATCTCTCTTGAGTAAGTCTTTAAATTCTGTATTTTATTTAGAGATATTTTTTAGAAGGAATATCTAAAGGCTGGAACGTTAAACGTTCAGTTGAATCGAGCGCCAGTCTCTTTAGATATTGATTTCTAATCAATACCTCCTCCCTTCCGCCTTCATGGTATCAGAGCCATGTTGTGTGAGTAGTGGAGTTGTGTAGATTTAATCATTAGATCGATGTAGTTGTTAGAAAGTCTTGTTTTATATATGTTCTTTCTATTATGATATGCATGATTAATTCATAGTCGTGTATCCCTTCTTCTGTTATTATTTCTGATTATTATTTAACTTATTCTGTGGATCGTCACCAAAGCCGCGTTTGGCACCGTTAGCCGGGGTATAGGCGCTAGAAATCGTTGGCAGACGAGCAGGAGAGTGTTAAAGAAGTAATTGTGAAGTAGCAACAGAAGACAGGTTGAATTAAATCATTGACTGATTAAGTTTGCAGGTTGGTAATAGAAAGAGAAATCTAAAACGTACTTTCTGATGCTTACATCTTTCTAAATGATTATATCTGCATGCCACTAGTATTATGGCCACATCTACTGCCTTAAGGAAAAATAATTCCAAAAGAGATAAAAAATTGAAAAATGCTTAATTAGCTGAATTCCCTTCCGAATTGGAAGCTCTTAATAACTCGGCTATCCTTGATGTTCCTAATCGGAATATTTATAAAATTGGTTTCTTAGATTTGAAATCGCTCATAGCGATAAAAACAGTAGAAAAAACTGTGACTGTCGATCAAGCTGATCAGACCCTTAAGCTTCTTAATGAAGAAGATTTAGAACCTTATATGGATAAATATAACTACATCCACATTGGATTAATTCAAGTGGCATATAAACCACTTACCCTTCAAGGTTTGAATGCCTCCATTCTCTCCTGCCTGAGAGATGCTCGGTGTCTTAATTGGCCTCAATCCCTTATGAGAATTATGGAAATCAGCCTCAGTCACGAACCGGTTTATTTCAATGTTTGTCCAAATCTTAGTCTTTCCCTGACTGATCCTAATATTATGGAAGCCACAAGTCTTAACATTAAGACTCATGGTTATGAATTTTTACCTCAGTCTGAGACCATAGCAATTGTCTATAGAGTTCATTATAAGGTCCTCAGTACTTTGGCTCCTAAAGCTAAGCAGTTTACTCCTCCTGGAAAAACTATTTTAATTGAAACCAATCTACTTTCTTCTCGAATTGCAACTAATAGACAGATTAAGTGGGAAGAAGTTAATTTTCCTGACAATTGGGTTTTAGCTAATGTTGTTCCTCCTAGATCTATTGTCAACCAGCATATCGATCAGATATCTCAAACTGATGACGGTGAAGTCACCATAACTTTCGATCCTAATATGATAATTATGTTTACTGATATTACTATTTCCTCTAGAAATTCTATGTCTAGAAGTGGAACTCCGGTTCAAGGTATTCGAATCTTTGAATCCCAAATTCCTCATGGAATCTATGAAAAGGAGTCAAATACGGATTCCGAAATGAGTGTCCATTTGTTAATGGATTTTAGACCTCATAGTTCCCTCAGGAAATACCTTAATAAGGAATTTCAAGAGCCTTATAACAAACAATTTCGTGAATGGTTTTTTACTACCTTTAATAAGGAACAACAAGACTATTATAAAAATTTATACTATAGTGAATTAGAATCTAAAAATCAGATTCGATTCTTTATTCCCTGGTTTTTTAACCAGTATGTTGGTGAAAAAGAACAAGAGATCAATGTTATCGAAAAACGTTATAAATTTTGGAAAACCAGCAATGGTATTCAAAAACGATCTCTGTACCCGCCAACTGGACCTCTTAAATTAGAAGGGGTTTCAACTTCTAATCTTGAAGCAACAGCTTTTATAAAGCCTGTTGAAACAACTCAAGAAAATCTTAAAGAGCTTAATAAACTCTTTAAATAGAATAATTATTCTAACGTTTATTTACAAGTGCTTGGTCAACAGTTAACTCGTGTTGAGAAAACAATTGACAAGCTTGTAAATAAGTTGGAAGAAGTTATTCCAAATCTTCATATGGCAAAAGATAAAGCCATTAAATTTAATTCTAAACCGTTTTTAAAACCTAACCCAGAAATTTCCGGGTTCAAGTTTGAAATGGAATTAAAAGAAGAGATAATTGAATCTCTTAGTAAACAACTTAATCAAATCAGTATTCAAGTCCTTAATAAGGAAGAGACTGAGAGTAATACTGAGATTGACCCTTCAGATGATCAATCTGAAAGAGAATCTATAAATGAGATCCTTGAAACTGAAAAACAGTTTCAACAGATAAACAAAATTGAAAACAGACATCGTAATATCGAAAAGTTTTATTATAAACGTCCATCTCCCTTGGATGTTTTATATGAAGAAAATGATACTTTTATTCAACATGATTACTCTGGTCGTAACATCTATGAATGGAACATAGATGGTATGAGTGATCACCAGATTCATAGTATGGCTCACCGAATGTTAATGTATGCCACTATTTGCAGAAGTAATAATAATACTGATACTAATATTGCCTCCTATCTGACTTGTGGTTTCACCGGGAGTTTGAAAGGATGGTGGGATAATTATCTCACTCCGGATCAGTGGATCAGTTGAACATTTCACTGGCAATCTTTCTAATCAGGGGGAGAAGACAAGGACACTACTTCAAAACCTTAGATGTCCAACTCTAACCCATTTTCGCTGGTATAAAGATACCTTCATTAACAGAGTTATGCAACTTAATGATGCTAATAGTAGTCATTGGAAGTCTAAATTCATAGATGGCCTTCCTAATCTCTTCGCCGAGAGAGTTAGGAATTATTTAAGAGAACCTGATAATGGTGTCATCTCTTATTCTTCTTATACCTATGGTGCTTTAGTTAATGCTTGTATTCATGAAGGACTAAGCTTATGTAATGATATAAAGCTTAAAAATCAATTAAAGTCTCATAGACTTAGAAAAAACAATTGGGTGAATTCTGTCAACAATTTGCGTTTGATGACCCTATGAAGAGCACTAAGCTCAAGAAAGAAGATAAATCTTTCTTTAAAAGAAGGAAAAAGAGATATGATCCTCAAAAGAGTAATACTCAGAGGAAGCCTAAGGCTAATAAATCTAAAGCTAAGTGCTTTAAATGTGGTAAGATTGGTCATTATGCCAATCGGTGCTATACCAAGAAAAGAATCAATGAGATTGATGACAAAGGGTTAAGGAAATCCTTATATAAAGTAATGATCAGTAATACTGATTCTGAATCTTATGATAGTCTTTCCTCTGATTCTTCAGAAGATGAAAGAGATTGCTCATGTATAATTAATAATTGTAAAATGGCTAAAGATGATTCCAATTATTGGAAAGCCATAGTTGAGATGAATGGGTTTTCCATTAATATGTTGTCTCTTGATAAGAGCATACTGACAAAATTGCTATCAGAAGAAAATATATCTTATGAATTAAAATCACAATTGATTGATATCTGTTTGAAGGGAAATCAACGACTCGAAGCTCCTAAAACAGATAATACTTACAGACTTGCTGAAGTTATACGCCGAGGCAAGAAAGAACTGTTAAAAGTCTGTCTTTAGCAGAACTTAACAGAGAGGTTAATAACCTTAAAGAAGAAGTTAAACTTCTTAGAGAAGAAAATAGATATATATTTTCTTTAATTGAAGATAAAGATCTTTCTTTAGGAGAATTTCCTCCTATACCTGAAAAAGCGAAAGAAATTGATTCAGGACAAAGTTCTGAAATTCCAAATGAATTCTTAGTCCAAATGTTGTAGCAAATTACTGCTCAAAAATGGTATATCGAGATAACTTTAGTTATGTCTGACCAAGTGGTTATACCACACCTTATAACACTCATTGATAGCGGTACTGATTTAAATTGTATTCGCGAAGGAATAGTACCTTCTAAATATTTTGAGAAAACCACGCAAGCCCTTAGTGGCGCTGATGGTAATAAACTAGAAGTTAATTATAAACTTCCTAAAGCCTTAGTCTGCATACAAGAAACATGTATACCGACTCCTTTCGTGCTTGTGAATAATCTTTCACAACATATCATTTTGGGAACTCATTTCCTGCATAAAATTATGCCTTTGGAAAGAGTTGATTCCTCTGGAATAAATGCCAGGTATAAAGGAGAACCTATCACATTACAGTTTATAACCGAGCCTCATGCAAAAATTCTTAATGAGGTTAAAAATCTTCTTTTAAAGGAAAATCAAATTAATTTTCTAAAAGAAGAGATTTCTTATGTTCAAATTAATGAGCAATTGAATAAACCTGCTGTCAAAGATCTAATAGATCAGATCGACAAGCAGTTTCAGTCTTCTGTGTGTGGCACGGTTCCTAATGCCTTTTGGAATCGCAAGCAACATATAGTTGAACTGCCATATGAAGAATCCTTCAATGAAAAGGATATCCCCACTCGTGCTCAGCCTTGCCAAATGAATCAAGAATACCTTGATCTCTGTAAGAAAGAGATTACTTCTCTAATAGAGAAGAAACTGATTCGAAAATCATACTCCCCATGGAGTTGCACAGCATTCTATGTTAATAATGATGCTGAGAGAGAAAGAGGAGTTCCTCGTCTAGTGATTAATTATAAGCCCCTTAATAAGGTGCTTAAATGGATTAGATATCCTATCCCTAATAAAAGGGATTTGGTCAATCGAATATATAGAGCAAAAATATTTTCTAAATTTGATCTAAAATCTGGTTATTGGCAGATTCAGATAGCTGAGAAAGACCGTTATAAAACGGCCTTTACAGTTTCGTTTGGCCATTACAAATGGAACGTAATGCCATTTGGATTAAAAAATGCTCCTTCGGAGTTTCAAAATATTATGAATGAAATATTCATTCCATACACGAATTTCATTTTATCTTACATTGATGATATACTTATCTTTTCTGAAAGCATTGATCAGCATGTTAAACATCTTGATGTTTTTAGACATTTAGCTATACAAAATGGATTAGTTATATCTGCTCCCAAAATGACATTATTTCAGACTGAGATAAGATTTCTTGGTCACAATATTGGTAAGGGAACTATAGTCCCAATAGATAGAAGTATTGAATTTGCTTCTAAATTTCCTGATATTATCACAGACACAAACCAATTACAAAGGTTTTTAGGTGCTTTAAATTATGTGTCTGATTATTACAAAGATTGGGCTAAGGATACTGCTCTTCTGTATAAAAGATTAAAGAAGAATCCTTCGCCATGGACTGAAGCACATACTAGTGCTATCAAAGTCATCAAATCTAAAGTCCAAAATCTTCCTTGAACACATCTGGCGAATCCAGAGTGTAAGAAAATTGTTGAAACTGACGCTAGCAATATTGGCTATGGAGGAATCCTTAAGCAAAAATGCCTAAACTCTGAGAAGGAAGAGTTAGTAAGATATACTTCTGGTAAATGGATTCCTACTCAGTTTAATTATTCAACAATTAAAAAAGAAATGCTTTCTATTATTAAATGCCTTTATAAATTTCAAGAAGATCTTCTCAATCAACCGTTTCTCCTTCGAATCGATTGTAGCTCTGCTAAGAGTGTTATTGAGAAGGATGTTAAAAACTTAACTTCTAAACAAATTTTTGCTCGATGGCAAGCTGAGTTAGCTGTTTTCGACTTTACCATTGAATTTATTAAAGGAAAGCATAATGTTTTGCCAGATTTCCTCACCCGAGAATTTTTGCAGGGATCCAATGCGGCGGAATGCTCCACCCCCTTGGGGGAGGGGGAGAGGTGGTCGAGGAATGGGCAACAGGAGTAATACTCCTTTCTATCCAACTGCCTCACAAGAATCTGGAAATAGTTGGCGAACAATTCGCAGAGGAAATAATACTTCCTATCCAAGTATTGTCCGTAATACGGCTACACAAGATATGCCAAGTAAAAATATTTCTCAAGGTAATACCTCAGAAACAAAGGAATCCTTTGCAGAACTGGTCAAGGATAATGATCCTTTGATGATTACAAAACCAGCTTATGAGCTAATGGTTCACATTGAACCAGAAGACATGTGTTACTTTGATAACCCAGAAAAATTGAGACAGAAATATCTTGACAATTGTCAATACCCTACTTCTGTATATAAACCGAGAAAATGGATGGAGTCTCTATTATCACAGAGAGATGTTCATTTTGAGCACTACCATAAAAATTCTGATGATCGAAAGCCACCTGCTTATAGCAAGTGCACAATCAAAAATGTGATGACTCCCAAGGAATGGGGCTTTAGCACTCATAAGCCATTCCCCTTCAAAATTGAGAAAGAAACTTATAGTTTCAACTACAGGGATTATAAGGATGCCTTTTATCTATAATTCTTATGCGAGAATGAAAATTTGAAACATACATGGTTTATTAAGCTATGTCCTGAGATCCTTCAAAAGGAAATTCCAGCCTGGATCTATGACTGGTGGCACAAATATGGTGCCGAACTGGATATATTGCCAGAACCAATTGCTGCTCTATATGAGAAATGGGTCTCTACCCATCCTGTTCTCCATACAAAGAAAGATGACGAAATTTTAGAGGGAATGTGCCCTCTGTACTTCTTTGCTGAAGTTGAGATCCCATGGATCTGGAAATGGTTCTGTATCACCAGAACAGATGACTTATATCTTCCTTGCCTCATACGAAGGTATCAAGTCAAATGGTGGAAAGGTCTAGATGTGCCCACTAAAGTCTCTGAATTATTAGAGATCATAAGTAGGAATGAGCATGCCCTTAACCAGAATGTGGTTCGTGAAGTCCCCATGGACAATCACATGGCTCGAGTAAAAAGAGCCTTTGAAAGAAGATTTCCTAAAGCCACCGATGAGCAAATTGCTCAACATTGCTATGATTATATGAAAAATCAATTCAATAATATGTTCTCTGGATCAGATAAAATATCCATTGGATCTGATGATCCCATGCAAGATGCACAGAACCCCTTCGATGAGGATGATCGTGATGCCCTATGGGATCTGTTGGTGACAAGAAAAAAGACATCATCAAAAGATGCGCCAACAACTAGTGGAGCCTCCACTAGTTAAAAGTTAAAGGAGAATCTCTCCTTTATTCGCCATCAGCAAAATCAAAAGGCCATTTGACCAACTGCACCCAATCCAGCACACGAAGTGGCGGGCCCTACTAGCAGATGGCAGACAAGAAAAGAGGTAATCCACTGGCCGACATGATGTAAAGGGAATATATTCCCTCTCAATTATTGTACAATGCCAGCAGGCATCCTTTGCCTTTAAGGCATCCTCAGCCTCTATATAAGAGGCAGAACTCCTCTGAGTTCCACACACTTGTTTCCACCCCTTCTCTTCTCTTGTAACCTTCCTACTACCATTGTAACCCTTGCCAGTGGAATAAAAGCTTTCAGTTTATGCTACATCTCTCTTGAGTAAGTCTTTAAATTCTGTATTTTATTTAGAGATATTTTTTAGAAGGAATATCTAAAGGTTGGAACGTTAAGCATTCAGTTCCACCTTCCAATCTCTTCAAACAGATCGGTTGAATCGAGCGCCAGTCTCTTTAGATATTGATTTCTAATCAATACCTCCTCCCTTCCGCCTTCCTGGTATCAGAGCCATGTTGTGTGAGTCGTGGAGTTGTGTAGATTTAATCATTAGATCGATGTAGTTGTTAGAAAGTCTTGTTTTATATATGTTCTTTCTATTATGATCAGCATGATTAATTCATAGTCGTATATCCCTTCTTCTGTTATTATTTCTGATTATTATTTAACTTATTCTGTGGATCGTCACCAAAGTCGCGTTTGGCACCGTTAGTCGGGCTATAGGCGCTAGAAATCGTTGGCAGACGAGCAGGAGAGTGTTAAAGAAGTAATTGTGAAGTAGCAACAGAAAACAGGTTGAATTAAATCATTGACTGATTAAGTTTGCAGGTTGGTAATAGAAAGAGAAATCTAAAACGTACTTTCTGATGCTTACATCTTTCTAAATGATTATATCTGCATGCCACTAGTATTATGGCCACATCTACTGCCTTAAGGAAAAATAATTCCAAAAGAGATTAAAAATTGAATAATGTATATATGTATATAATACATCGAATGATGATGTATGCTACTATTTGTCGTAATAATGGTAATACTGATCAGCAAGTAGCGTCTTTTCTTACTTGCGGATTTACTGGGAGCCTTAAAGGTTGGTGGGATAATTATCTTCAACCTGAGCAACGCACTGAAATTCTTAGTGCAGTTAAAACTGAAAATAGTCAACAACAAGCAGATGCTGTTTACACCTTAGTTTTGACTATATTAGACCATTTTACTGGTAACATTACTGGTCAGGGGGAGAGAATAAGAACCCTTTTACAAAATCTCCGATGTCCTACTCTCACTCATTTCCTTTGGTATAGAGATGTGTTTCTTACTAGAGTTATGCAACTCACTGACGCTCATAGTAGTCATTGGAAATCTAAATTTATAGATGGTCTACCTAATCTTTTTGCTGAACGTGTTCGCAATTATATGCGTGAACAAAATGGTGGTGTTATACCCTTTGATACTTGCACTTATGGAGGTTTAGTTAATGCTTGCATTCATGAAGGTTTGAATTTATGCAATGATATTAAACTTAAACATCAATTGAAAGCTCATAAGCTTACTGAGAGAAAACAGCTAGGTGAATTTTGTGAACAATTTGCTTTTGATGAACCACGCAAAATTAAGCCACCTCAGGAGATAGCTGAAAGAAGTAGAAAACCTTTTGTTAAAAAGAAATTTGTAAAAAATAAAACACAAAAGAATACTCAGAAGCGTCCTAAAATCGATAGGAGTAAAGCAAAATGCTTTAAATGTGGTAAAATTGGCCATGACGCTAATCGTTGTTACACTAAGAAAAAGATTAATGAAATCGAAGGCGAAGGATTAAAGAAATCCTTATACAAAGTAATGATTCATAATACTGATTCTGAATCGGAGGAAATAACTTCTCCCTCTGAGGATGACTCTTCAGATGAAGAATCTGATAAAGAATCTAAGTGTACCCAGTGCCGAAATCATGAGGATAAAGATTACTGGATAAAAATGGCTGAAATGAATAAGCTTTCGATTAATATGATTTCTATTGATAAAGAATTTGTAGCTCAATTATTAACTGAAGGAGATATCTCTTCTGAGTTAAAAACTAAGTTAATTGATCTTTGCCTCAAAAGCAATCAAAAGATTGAAGCCCCTCGAATTGATAATACATATAGGCTTTCTGAGGTTTTAAAACGACGACAGGAAAAAACTGTTAAATCTTTATCCTTAGCTGAACTTAACCGAGAAGTTAATAATCTTAAAGATGAAATTAAACTTTTGAAGGAACAAAACACTTATATCTTCTCTTATTTCGAAGCTAAAGATTTAGAGGAAGATTCCTCTAAAAAACCCGAAACGAATAAACAGGATGAGATTGGTCAATGTTCTAATCCTCCTAATCAATTCCTTGTCCAATTTTTACATCAGGTTACAACTCAAAAATGGTATGTCAATATCACTTTAGTTCTGTCAGAACATGAGGTAGTTTCTAACTTAATCGCATTAATTGATAGTGGTGCTGATCTGAATTGTATTCGTGAAGGAATTATTCCTTCCAAATTTTTTGAAAAAACCACTCAGACTATCAGTGGCGCTAGTGGTAATAAATTAGAAGTTAATTTTAAACTTCCTAATGCCTATGTCTGTCTGCAAGACATTTGCATTCCGACTCCTTTTGTTTTAATCAAAAACCTATCTCAACACCTAATACTTGGGACACCATTTCTTCATAAAATTATGCCTCTTGATCGGGTTGATTCGTCAGGAATAAGTGCTAATTATAAAGGTTCTCCTATTACTCTGTCTTTCATTACTGAACCACACACAAGAATTCTGAATGAAGTTAAAGATATTTTACTCAAAGAAACTCAAATAAATTTTCTAAAAGAAGAAATTTCTTACATTCAAATTCATCAGCACTTGCAGAAACCTGCCATAAAAGATCTAATTGATCGAATTGATAAACAGTTTCAACAATCTGTTTGTGGCACTGTTCCAAATGCTTTTTGGGATAGAAAGAAACATATTGTTGAGTTACCCTATGAGGAATCCTTTGATGAACGCGATATCCCAACTCGGGCACGTCCCTGCCAGATGAATCAAGAATACCTTGATTTATGCAAAAAAGAAATTGCTTCTCTTATAGAGAAGAAGTTAATTAAAAAATCTTACTCCCCATGGAGTTGCACCGCTTTTTATGTGAATAATAATGCTGAAAGAGAACGTGGTGTTCCCCGGTTAGTCATCAATTATAAACCTTTGAATAAGGTGCTTAAATGGATACGATATCCTATCCCTAATAAAAGGGATTTGCTCAATCGAGTTTATCAAGCAAAACTCTTTTCTAAATTTGATTTAAAGTCAGGATATTGGCAAATTCAAATTCATGAAAAAGATCGCTATAAAACAGCTTTTACTGTACCATTTGGTCATTACGAATGGAACGTTATGCCTTTTGGCTTAAAAAATGCTCCTTCCGAATTTCAAAATATTATGAATGATATTTTTATTCCTTATACCAATTTTATTTTATCTTACATTGATGATGTACTTATCTTCTCTGATAATATTGATCAGCATGTGAAACATTTAGAAATTTTTCGTCAATTAGCAATTCATAATGGATTAGTTATATCTGCCCCAAAAATGAAACTCTTTCAGACAGAGATACGATTTTTGGGTCATAACATTGGTAAAGGCACAATTATTCCTATTGATCGTAGTATTGAATTTGCCTCTAAATTTCCTGATGTTATCACTGATACAAATCAGTTACAGCGTTTTTTAGGAGCATTGAATTATGTTTCCGATTATTATAAAGATTGGGCTCAAGATACTGCTATTCTTTATAATCGTTTGAAAAAGAATCCTACTCCTTGGACGGATGACCATACTAATGCTGTTCGCTTAATTAAGACTAAAGTAACTAATTTACCTTGTACACATCTGCTTAATCCAGAGTGTCAAAAGATTGTCGAAACGGATGCCAGTAATATTGGCTATGGAGGGATTCTTAAACAAAAATGTTTGCCTTCTAACAAGGAAGAGTTAGTTCGTTATACCTCTGGTAAATGGAACTCTACTCAATTCAATTATTCCACTATTAAAAAAGAAATGCTTTCTATTATTAAATGTCTTTATAAATTCCAGGAAGACATCCTAAATCAGCATTTTCTTCTTCGTATTGATTGCAGCTCTGCCAAGAGTGTTATTGACAAAGATATTAAGAATCTGACATCTAAACAAATCTTTGCTCGATGGCAAGCTGAATTAGCTGTGTTTGATTTTACTATTGAATTTATTCCTGGTAAACATAATGTCTTACCTGATTTTCTTACACGCGAATTTCTTCAGGGTGCTCATGCGCCGGACTGAGCCCCCTTTTTGGGGGCGGTGGAGTCGTGGTGGTTTGGATAATCGTGGTGGACGCCGTGGTGGCCGTGGACGAATTCGTCTTGCGGGAATTGATGGGCAAGGTTATGGTCTTGCTGGTCAGGGTTATACCCTGGAATCTGGTCAGACTTCTGATCTTATTAAAACTAATGAATCAGACTTCGGGAATAGCTGGAGAACAATTCGGAAAAGTAATACTTCTAAAGCTAAGGAGATGAATCCTCAGGATAATCGGCCTCATGAATCTTTTGCTGATGTTACTACCAAAGAAATTGATCTTGGTATGATAACCAAAGCAGCCTACGAAATAATTCTTTACATAGAACCCGAAGATATGTGCTACTCTGACAATCCAGAGAAATTGCGCCAAAAATATTTGGACAATTCCTATTACCCTACATCTGTTTATCATCCGAGAAAATGGATGGAATCCTTATTATCTCAGAGAGAAGTTTACTTTGAACATTTTTTCAAAAATTCTGATGAGAGAAAGCCACCTACTTATAGTAAGTGCACAATCAAGAATATCTTGACCCCAAAAGAATGGGGATTCAGTACTCAGAAACCCATTGCCTTCAAAATTAACCAAGAAAGTTATACTTTCAATTATTGGGATTATAAGCATGCTTTTTACACCTCCTTATTATGTGAAAATGAAAATTTGAAGCATACGTGGTTTATTAAAATTTGCCCTGAAGTCCTTCATAAGGAATTTCCGGCTTGGATTTATGACTGGTGGCGCAAATATGGCGCTGATTTAGAGATTCTACCAGCACCAATTCTGGTACTCTATGATAAATGGGTATCTACCCATCCTATTCTTGCTTTAATTAAAGAAGAAGATGTGATCGAGGGTATGTTCCCCCTTTTCTTCTTTGCTGAGGCAGAGATTCCTTGGATTTGGAAATGGTTCGCTTCGGTGGATATCGACGAGCTTTGCAGTCCTTGTCTTATTCGACAATATCAAATCAAATGGTGGAAAGGTCTGGACACTAATACTAAGGTCTCTGAAATCCAAGAGATAATCAAAGTCAATGAGAAATTATTATCAGAAAAGAGAAAAGGTCTTGAAGCCCCAAAAGAGAGATCAATGATCCGGCTTTAAAAATTGTTCGAACGACAATTCCCTCAGGCTACTGAGAATGAAATCATGAAGAAATGTTATGAACATTTAAAGCATCAGTTCACTAGCCATTTCTCTGGCTCTGATAGAATTTCTATTAGCTCTGACGATCCAATGCAGGATGCTCAAGACCCCTACGGTGATCAAGAAGATCTGTGGACCCAAATTATTTCCCAAGATCTGCCTGGGAAAAAGAAGGATGGTCCTACCACTAGTGGAGCTTCCACTAGCAAAGGATAAACTTCATCAGCTGGAGATAAGCACTATCTCCACTATCTAAAGCTAAAGATGAGTTCTATCCACTTCTAGTGCACTATCTCCACTATCTAAAGCTAAAGATGAGTTCTATCCACCTCTAGTGATGTAATGCTAAAGTTCAGCCACTCACCCGACTGCAAACCAACTCAGCACACGAAGTGGCGGGCCCTACCTTTTAAGCATTATTGCTCCACTGAGCAGACATGATTGAAAGAGAAATACTCTCTCAATAATATAGCTTTGCTTAGCCTTGAAGGCTTGTACCTCTATATAAGAGGAAGAACTCGTCTGAGTTCAGTACACTGGTTCTCACCCACTCTTCTCTTGTAACCTATCTTCCCCCTTGTAACTACAACCAGTGGAATATATTTGAAGTTCTTAGTAAGTTCTTCGTCTCTCTCTTTGCTTTTTATTATTATGTAGAGATATAGTTTGGAAAGATTATCCAAAGACTGGAACTTTCATAGTTCAGTTCTACCTTCTGATCTCGTTCATACAAGATCAGTAGCATCGAGCGCTAGCTCTCTGGATAATTGATCTAAGCAATATCTAATATCATATAATACATGTATATACATTATACACACATAAAAAAAACATAAATATATATACATATCATATGTATGATACATGACAAACATATATAGACACACACACACACACACATATATATATATACATATATATTATATGCACATAAAAAAACATACATATGTACATATATATATATATATATATCATATCTATGATACATGACATACATGACACATACACACACAGATATATATATATATATATATATATATATCATATCTATGATACATGACACATACACACATGGATATATATATATATATATATATATATATATATATATATATATATATATATATATATATATCCATGTGTGTCTATATATGTATGTTTTTTTATATGTGTATATAATATATATGTAATGTATATGTGCGTATATAAAAATAGGTGTATAAATATGTATATATATATCATGTATATAGATATATAAATATTTATATGTATATATGTGTATATATATATATATAGAGTGAGAGAGTGAGAGAGAAGGGAGGAGGTGGATTGGGAGGACCCGAATCACTACTCTAAAGTCTAAACAGAACTCTACCGATGATTTCATGCATAAAAGGGGAACAAATGAGATTACAACCTTTATTTATATATATACACTAGATGCCCAGGTGGCACGGGTAACCACCACCCTACCACTAATCATCATCTCTTTCCTAATCACTCGATAATTGCCACGGTTTATCTTGATCCTCTGATACATTCGGGCTTAACTTGGATCAGACATTTATATCATATGATAGAATGTACTGGATCATATATAATATATATGTATATATTAGGTGGGCCTCATGTGCCACATGTCACGGTTAACCACCACCCCACATTACTCATCTCTCTCCTAACCACTGGCCGGTAACCACTATCCCCACTACTCCGTTCTTCGTGACTTCATCTCGATCACCTCATATATTCAGACATAACTTGGATTAGGCATACTCAGCCACATGATAAAATGCACTTGATGTTATATCATAGTTACTATTGCTAAGTGGCATCTGTAATCAACTGTAATCAATTCATCAGTGAGTAATTAATCGTATATGATGAAATCTGAGAAAGAAAACCTGTGGTTAGTCGCTTCCTCTGCCCACCGGATATTCCTCTGCTCATGTCATCACCAACAATGGTGTCTGCACAGTTGTCTAAGCCAAGTATCTGCATTGATCCATAACACAAATCATATATACTTCACGTGTTCTTGCTCTCAAAAGCAGCAAAATGGGCTTCTGTCACTCAAAAGTGCTTTAGCCATCATTTTCTTCTTTAAGTAGGTCGAAGAATTAGCCTCCGTTTAGTTCGGGTTAAGGGGAATAGGGTGGGAAAAAAATTAGGATAAGAAATATGGGTAAACTTAACTCACTTTTGACGTTTGGCTCAGAAACAGGGGTAAGTTAGTGGGTTAAGCTTGAGATAAGGATAAAAATATAAAATATAAAATATTATAATAGCGGATAAGGTAGTGGGTTAAGATTATAATATTTGAATTAACTATTAAATTAATTCAAATATATCTACGTAAAGTGTATAAAATATATAATATTATAATAATGGGTAAGCTAGTGGATTAAGATTATAACATTTGAATTAATTATTAAGTTAATTCAA
Source organism: Narthecium ossifragum (assembly GCA_963920575.1). NCBI lineage: Eukaryota > Viridiplantae > Streptophyta > Magnoliopsida > Dioscoreales > Nartheciaceae > Narthecium > Narthecium ossifragum. The sequence goes on along the minus strand of OY986970.1, from coordinate 2,984,890 downwards.
ATTTTTGTACGTAAAGTGTATAAAATATATAATATTACATCAATGTATCCCCATGCAGACCCACTTATATTAATATACTAATAATATTTTAATATTTATTATTAAAATATTATAAAATAAAAATAATTTTTGCATGATGTAGACCAATCATGATATGACGTGACATGTGGATCCACTTATATTAATATTTTATTATAATAACATATAAATAATATTATTTAATACAATACGCATATAAACAAAAATATTATGCGTGCGCAAAAGTTTTTATATGCTCATAAAAACGCATGCAAAAATGTTTATGGGCTCATTAAAATATTTGCACGTAGAAAAACAAACACGCACAAAAAATGTTATTACGCACGTAAACATTTTTATACCATCATAAAAATATTTGCATGTATTTTTAGAAGTGCATAAAAAAGTCTAAGGGCGCAAAAACAATTTCCTATGCGTAGTGTATTAAATAATATAAATAACATATTATTATAATAAAATATTAATATATGTGGGTCCCACATGCCATGTGTTATACCATGATTGGTCCACATCATGTGAAAATTATATTATTTTATCATTTTTTATATATTGACATTATCAAAATAATATTAGAATATATGTGATAGGTGTAAATGAGAGAGAAGCTTAACCCCATTTTCGAGTTTAACCCCTCTTAACCCCAAAAGCTTAACCCCATAGCGTTTGGGGATAAGAATGAGGTTAACCCCCTTAACCCCAGTTCTTACCCCCGGATGCCAAACGGGGGCTTAAAGGGTAATTAAATAATTTAGTATGCTACCGTTTATTATAATGGTGATGTTAGAACATATTCTATTGAGTATTCTAAAATATTTCCTAATAAAATCTGACCAATTGCTCGATTTGGATGTTCTTTGTATCGTATGATTTTAGTGACTGATACATGATATTATTATTTGGAGTTGAAGGACTAATATGAAATTTCGTTGAGAAACTAATATGATATTAACCTTTTTTCTTGTTGCACCAGCAATCGATCTCGTCCTATACTTCATTCATTAGCTTTATGAGCCCTATTTTTTTAACACCAAACTATGCTTCATTTGGTCGTGGATAGGAAAATAGCCAAAGTATAGCTAGATACATTGTGAGACAATACACACATAGTTTATATTGTTATCTTTATACATGGTGTTCTTGCATGGAGGAGGTAGGATATATGATTAAAGATCGATAAATCTTGATAGTTTAAGTTTGATTAACTATATCTCACTTAGTTAACATAGGTACTAATTCATTGCATAAATTCCTTATGCACTAATCAAATGGTTATGTGCAAAATATATATATTTAGAAAGATATTAGATGATTATGAAGCCAATATATATATACTTTGAGCGTGTAATCTGTCATGAGACTGCTCTTAACCCCTTCAACTGCAGTAGCCTGAGACAGTAAGACCAACTATTAGTGAAGACCCTAACAGAACAATTAGAAAGTCAGCAAATCATCACTGTTTGGATTTACTAATTAGGGTACCTTCATGAATAGATCTACTTCAGCGTCTGGGATTATTCCTGCATCTCTTTCCCTCTTCTCCAGCTCAGATAGAAGTCCTACATAGAATTCTGGAATATTTGTTTCAAATCTAATAGTTTAGATTACATGGTTAATGTTGTTGTGGCATTTTATGTCTAAATTAACAAATATTACCGTATCTATGCCCGGGGCCTTGACATCTCGCGGAGAAGTCGAGTGTTTCCCTAACGGTCATCTCTCCGGTGTGCACATCATTCTGGCTAATATATGCAGCTGTCTTCTGAGGTACAAACTCATTCAACTTATAGCCATTATATGTCACATCTCCTTCCACCTATTAGTTGATGATGAACACGAATGACAAAAAGTAGTTGATGATCATGTAAATTAGTTAAGAATAAGTCTAAAAGCTCGTGCAATTGTATAAAAGTCCACAGAATGCATGGACTAGTATATAATGACCATGTAAGTACGTACGTCAAAGTTCCTACATATATACCTTCAGCTTTGGATCCATCTTTCCCGCTAGAGCGAGTAAAAGGGTTGTTTTCCCGGATGATGGGGGGCCTAATAAAAGCGTCATCCTACGAAAATAGCAGAGAAATGTGTCTATCGATCATTCTCCATATATACATCGAGCAAAACCAATTTTTAGACGTTGTGTATTCTTTACTATTATTTCCTTATTGCTTACTGAATTATTATCATGACATGAATGAAAGAAGGGAATAAACCTGGAAGGTTTTATAATCCCAGAAACATCTTTGAGAATGAGATGGTTCGTCATCTTTGAAAGCCTCATTCCTAGCAAGCCAGCAGCCGACTCAACCATGTTTTTAGCTCTGTTCAGTAATGTGGGGAGTGCCCTTGTCCCAATATGACACTTGGCTTCAACTGATACATGCTCAAATCTGACCTCCACTGTCTGAAGTTCCATGCCCACTCTGAAAGAAACCAAGATAAATATACATCCAAATTATCACCAATATATTTATCTACATGCATGAAGCAAACAAACATTTTTCAAGTCCCAAAAAACCAAAATAAATAAATAAATCAACTGCACCAATTAAGATGGAAGCCGAGCCAACCTGTGGAACCGGCTGCGTAGCTTCTGGAGGAACCGTTCGTTGTCCTTCTCGGGAACTCTAAGGATCCTCTCAATGAACTCATGGCGGTCACTGCGCTCGAGCATCCGCACGTCGACCTCCTTGTGCTCGTACTGCCTCTTGCCACAAGCTTCTGCACCCTCCACAGCCGACCTCAGGGTGGCGGTGCGAAGCCGGTTGTTAGTGGGGAGCTTCCCCAGCGCCGCCCATCGGAGCGCTTCCTCGGCGGCCTGCAGGCCATCGACCGGTGCGTTCCCACTCGCCTTCCCGGGTGTGCTTTCACGTGTGGATACCTCCTCCATGTTCGAGCTTGACAACCACGCTCGACCTCGCCGCAGGCGTGCTGGCTCGGGATCGATATCAACCCCCTCGGCGCTCATCACTTACAATGTTCAAGTTAATTCTTGGTCATCAATGCTCCTACTGAAGCTTTGGCTTGCATTTATATAACAACACTTTTTTTGTACTCTCACTACAACGCTGCATCTCTCTCTCTCTCTCTCTCTCTCTCTCGCTGTGGTTTTAGAGAGAGAAGGGCCAAGTTAGAAGAAGAAAGACTACAAGGGTGGGATGCGGCCTATAGAACGTGAGTGCTGCTATTATATATAGGCTTTTAGCTGAATAATTGATAGTTTCGTACTTTATTCACTAAGAATAATCGATCTTTTGAAATTAAGAAGAATAATTCTTTCACATGAGAGAGGAGCCCAGACCGGAGACCAGACCAGACCAGTGATCAATCTGGACGTGGACCTAATATATGATCTCAAGGTGACAAGAAGCAATGACGTCGATGACTCGAAACCATGGAAGGTACCGGGATTTCACCCAGGGACGGAGTCCGGATTCCAGTTGTGGGCCAAGTGGTTACTTACAAAATTTCTATCGATTAATGTAAATTATATTTTTTTTTTGCACAAAATAACAAATATATATATATTATCACTCAAGCCTTCAGAAAATTTAATATAAAATTTTAAAAAACTAGTTATCCATATATTTCAATCAAATCATCCAAAAGAGATTTTTATATAGAAAAAATATTAGTTATTATCTTGATATTTGGGCGAAAGAGACTTTTATGTAAATTAGATATTATGTTTCTAATGGGGTAAAATATTTGATTAACAAGTTCAAATTTTAAGCAAAATCCTAGCTACTTGCTATTTATAGTTTACTATATATATATATTCTAGAAGGCCTCGTCTCTTTGAGGACCTGCTTTACCAATTTTAAACGAAGGGGGGGTGGGGTGGGGGGGCCGGCCAAGTTATAAAACTTTGTCTTAATTAGTAATATTAATATTATCATTATTAATTTTCGTCGGTAATGACAGACATACTACGACATATTACTAATGTAATGTAATATATATATATATAAAATCTTCACAAATATGATTAAGAAAAGAAAAGAAATTAGGTAGCCAATAAAGGCTATCAAATAATATATTAATGCTATTAAATCTTCACAAATTAAATATGTATAATAAAAAGTTTCGCCCTGACCACTATTACACCTACC